>JAVSCE010015015.1:0-98952 GCA_032199065.1 Smutsia gigantea
AAAACTTGCAGGGAGATATGGTAATGGAGTTTGTTTAAATTAAAAAGAAAGCAATGTCAAGTAGGACTTAATGTCCACACAAATAATGCTTCCATATATACTCATAATGACTAAACTGATTGATGGTGGCTTTTCCAGTCCAAAAATAAAGTATGACTTATCTATTAGGATTTTATTATGCCCCATTCCCCCATCCCACCCACAAATTCATATTTTGAAGTCCTAACTACCAACACCTCCAATGTGACTTTATTTGGAAATAGAGCCTTTTTAAAGATAATCAAGTTAAAATAAGGTAACTAGGGTGGGTCCTAATCCAGTATGCCTGGTGTTCTTATGCAAAAGAAAAGCGTGGACACAGAGGCAGTGTGGAGGGTGTACAGTGTGAAGAGAAAGGGGGATGGCCATCTACCAGCCAAGGAGGCGGCTGTGGAACAGGTACTTCCTTCACAGGTTAAAGAAATAATCCTGTCCAGTACCTTGTTTCTGGACTTTTGGCTTTCAGAACTGTGAGAATATATCTCTGTTGTTTGAACCATCGCATCTGTGGTGCTTCATTATGATAACCTAGTAAACTAATACACAAGCCTACAACAATCAGAGCCTCGATCCCTTCCTCCTTCAGAAAGCTTTTCCTCCTTCCTTGAATGAAAATAATCACTCCCTCTTCTGAAATCCAGTGACACTCAGATTAGTATTTATGTTCATTTTTATTCCTCATTTTAAACTATAGGTTATTTGAAAGGGAACTCTGTGCTTGATTACTTTTTCTGTAAAGTGGGCAGAAGACACCTACCTCATAAGATTGTTATTAATAACAGATGAAGGAATTTTGTGAAAGCACACAGCACAGATTAAGTTTTTCTCCCCCGTCTCACTCTCTCTCTACTGGCTTGACAGACTATCAAGTCAGTCACTCCACAGACATAGTTTTAAAAATATAAAATCAAACAAATACATCTATTTTATATATGCTCTATAACATATTTTTAATTAGCGGTAGGTTAAATACTGTACATTCTGGTCTAGTCACCTTTAGGTAAAAAAGAAGTAAAAAATTTTAAAGAAATTAGACAATAGGACATTAAGAAGTAAAGATATTCCGGGCTATTTGATTCTGACCTGAGGGCATATAACATAACGCTGTTAGAAACACCGTATGCATCCACCCAATTTCTATTTGAGGGAATGTGTGTGCATATGCACATACATAGGTAGCAAGAAATGGATGTACTGGTATCTATAAACCATAGGAATATGTTCCTACAGTCCGTCAGATAACGCCAAAATACATTCTGATTCTTCTACAATTAGGTTAATGCTAAGCAAACTATGCCACCTGCAAGGTCCTCAGTTTTTGCATCTGACAAATGAAGCCACAAGAAGGGATAGTTTTTAAGATCTCTTCAGACATGGAAATCTGTCATTTCCTGTCTCTGAGCTCTTCTGTCTTTCTCACATCTCTTCTGTCTATGGTAGCTATCTGACTTAACAAAAAAATGCTAAATACCTGAGTACCACTGATTGATCGACATAAATTATATTAAATATCACTCACAAAAGAGCATAATTGTGATGATCTCACGTAAGGGTATTTTTTCTAACAGTTCTCCTCTCACAAATATGGGTGCCATTATTATGTTAAGTGAATAAGGATCATTACCCCCCACCTTAGTCTCATCAAACAAAACTAAAAGTATTAGTTGAGATTGTCCAAATTTCTGGAAAATGAATTCTAATGAAACTATCTATGAAAGTAATACAAATAAAATTCTTAAATAATGAATTTTATGAGACTTCCAATTGTTTTACATAAGTGGAATCCTGTTAAAAGGTAGAAATCAAATTCTTAGTGGATGGGTGTTAACAATAACACACAGTGAAAGTCTCAAATTTTCAATTACTTATTATCAAGTGAAAAATACAATGAACCGGGACAAAGAAATGAAATAAGAATTAAGTCACTTTCATCAATCTTCTCTTAACTTTTAAATGTTTGGTTTTAGTTAATGTTTTTAGGACTTAGGTGACTAGAATGTCTAAGTAGAAGGATAAATTAAAAAGAAGATAAATACTATTTTATTTGAATTGGGGAAAACTTGTCTTATTCTGTCCTGCAAGGTAAATTGACCAAAAATAGTGTATTGATGGAATGTCCATGAAGAACTGTTAAGTCAGACCTGCATTTAAATTCTGGCTCTGCATTTTCTTGATCACTAGAGATTTTACTTACTCTCCAAGCTTCCCATGTAAATCAGGGGACTGTGAGAACTAGACTTAGGTACAGATTCTAACACAGCATAGATAGCAACCCACACAAGCTCCTTTTTCTCAATATAAATAAAATATCCATCACAAGGCAAAAAGATAAACAGTGTATTTTAGAATGTCCCACAGTATCGCAACACATTTTCACTGAAATTTTACCTGTAGGGAGATATTATAGATGAGCTAGAAATTTCTCTGGCAAAACCAACACCTAACGTGCCTTATTTTTGTTATTGTTATCTAACGTAGTACTTTTTAGGTGAGTACCAAGGGTAAAACACTACTAAAATGAATAAGGAAATGTATAAGCATAAATTTTGTAGGAACTAGTCAAATATGAGGGCTTAACACGAAGTTCAATAGTTAATACTTTTTACAAATTCTGCACAGTTTATCTCCATTTTCACCATACATGTATACTACTGACTATAAGAAGACTCTGCTAACAAAGAAACCAAGGACTGCCATGTACTCAAACCTGGGACACCTCACGGCTTCGCTGGACTGGCGCGTGAGCTTCAGAGTCTGCCTGTGCCTCCTGCTCAGCCCGCGAGTCACCGCAGCAGCAAGTGTGGGTGGCTGTATAATCACGGTGGTCCTGCCCAGAAGATCATTCTCGATCCCCGTGGCGGTTGTGACTCACACCTTCAGCTATGTGTCCCCCTTCCCTCTCTCTTTCTTGCCTAGCTCTTTCTCCTCCTTGTCTTTATGTTCCTATTATTTTCACAAGTCTTGATTATTTGGTTCGTTTTCTAATTTGGAGTCAAAGTCTGCCCAACTACCATTTGTTGACCTAAATGGACTTGATTTTTTGTTTGGTCTCACCTCAGATTTATCTAACTCAGTAGGACCTATGCTATCTTCCGCTTTGTGTTTTTCCTCATTACTGTGACAACGGAGACTATGGAAACAATGCTCTATTTCCTTATTCTATCTAATTATATGTTCTTACCACAGCAAAACTTATGATAACTACACTTAAAATCTTCAGAAATCATTTGTAATGAAGTTTTATGCAAAAGCAAAACAATCAAGTTTACTGTTTACTGTTGTTATGTAAGAAGGATTAAAGAAGTCAACATATATTACTACCTGGTAAAAATAAAAGTTGAGTTTACTGCATCAACATTAGCAAAAGGGACCTAATGCTTCTGACTGGGTAAAGGCAGAAGTTGATTTCACTTCTGAGCTTAAAAATGAAAAAAAAAAGATGTACACTTACTGAAGGCCCAGAATATGCATCCTTTGAAAACTGTTTTTCTAAAGCGTGGAGTTTTTCCTGGAGGTATTTATTTTGTGAATGTAGATCTTCTATGACAGAATCTCGAGGAAGAGCTTGGTGAGTCCTAGAAATTAAACAACCACAGAGTGTTTACTAGTCAGACTTCAAATTTCACTGTTTTTACTATATTAAAATATAGGAAAGAAAGAAAACACAATGAATTTCTTAACACTGTGTTTATTTTAAATTTTATAAAACTTAAAAACTTTATAAAAATTAATAGGACATGACTATTTATATTATAAAATGACCCTCTACAGAGGATTCACTGCAGGACTCTTTTGAATTAGGAGTAAACAAATAAATTTTGGTTTACATTAGCATTTTGAAAGAACATGCATCTATTTATATGGAATTGTATAAGATATCTGAATTAAACACCACTGTTTTTAAAACATGTAACATAATTCCATATAATCCATGTGCTTCTCAAGCTCTCAAGCTCCTCAGAAAGTTCAAGCTCTTAGTGGTGCCAGATAATCTGTCACTTCAAGTCTACAGTCATCTCGTGAGCTACAGGGCCCTGCATATCTGTCACAGTGACACCTATTCAACCTAATTATGCCAGAGTCTACCTTTATTTAGGCAATTAAATTCATTCTTACCTACACATGAAAGATTCACCCTGGCCTCTACATCTTTGCTAGGGGTTCTCTTTCTGGAAATGTCCTTCCTCCCTTTAACATCTAGATCTTATTCTTAAAGTTTAAAATTTTACACTTGAACTGAGAGAGAAGATAAGTTCAATCTCTTCTATTAAGTCTTCTCTAAATACATCAACCTATATAGATTCACATTATTAGAAAAAAAAGAACAAGTAAACCTCTAAAATTATTAGGACTGAAAACTAAAGTATTTTGACCCTTGTGAAAATTGCAAAGCATTTAGTTTTGTTTTCAACATATGTCTAGATCAAGAAAAATCAGGAAGGGAAGGAGCCACTACTGGGATCAGATAGTAACTATAAATAGATATCAAAAGAAAGAAAAATTCTTCAATCACTTCTTTCTTCATCAAGGAAAATTCTGAAGGATTTAAGAATCAAGGACTTAGAAGGAAAAGAGATGGAAGGTAGTTTAGAAGCTCATGAGTGTTCCTTTAAAGGAATTCAACTACATATTCTCACTTTAACACTTACACAAATATAGACTTTAATTGAGAAGCATGAATGGTAATTTTTGAAGATTAATATAAAGGGAAAAAGTGTGATAAATTTTAAACAGTAAATATCCTCATATCCAATATTACAGGTAGGTACCAGACTTTCACAGTAATCATTAATATGATTCCAGACTGTTTATAAGCACATCAAAGAGGAAGTAACATTATAAAAAACTAATATAAATTCATCTTGGAAGAAATGAGTGAAACAGAAAATTATAAACAGTTTTAATTATTGTTTACTAGTTCTGATTTTATTTTGCGTTGCATGACAGTGACTATAAGAAAAGACATAGCTTGTAAGGAGACAGAAAAACAAGACAAAATCTCAGAGGCTCTGCTAAAGTGACACGGTGGGGAGGAGAGGTGGTTCTGGTTCTAGGAACAATGGAGTAAACACTTCCAATCCTGTATCTCACAAATGCATGTAGCAGCTATTTGAGAACTGTGAAGAGTAAATATTTTAGACTGGGAAAGAATACCAGAATTTGAAGTATCAGCAACCAGGTGGTGAATGTCCTCTGGTATTTCTTGCCCTGAACACAGCACTGCTGCAAATTTGAAAGTGAGTGTTAGCACCAAGGGAGAGAGAGCTCCGAGGAATCCATAAAGTTGAGTAAGGAGAAAGGGTACTTATAATACAAAGTACAAAAATCCCTTATTTTTTCTTCTCCAATTGGTAGAGCTGTGATAGTTAGGGGGCAGGGCAAAAGTAGTCCCTCCCCACCCCACATCCCCTTTCTGCCCTCTGCTGCTTGCTTGGCTGCAGGGGTGTATTCAATTGCTGAACTGCACAGGATAGGGTAACTAAAGTTCCAATTTGATTCAAAGTACCAAAAGGCGAAGCCCTAGGGAAATGAAGCATCAGGGAGATGGCAAAAAGGGAGAAGCTCAAGAAAGGAACCTTATTAAGTTGTTTACAAACCTGTGGACTCACCCTTGAGATGAGCATGTATGGATCTGATCCTAATCAGAGTACCAAAGACTCTTGAGAACTGAGCCAACACCCAGAGGGTGGCCCTCATGCCACCAGCTGTCACCTGGAAGGTGCACAGCCAGATCCAAAGAGCGCTGTCAAGGCTTTGAAAACAGAACTGATGTTGAAACAACAGATCTCAGATAGCAAGTTAGAACTTGGGACCTGAACCTATCCGGACCACCTGTCTGTTAAAACAAAGATATCTACATTTCCCATAGCATTTAACCAAGATCACTCTCACAACATAATATTCAAAAGTTCAAGAATACAATCCAAAATTGTATACTAAAACCCAAGAACATAACTCCCATGGCAAAAGACAAGCCACAGACCACAAACTTAACATGATTATGTCAGTTTCTGTGGGTCAACCAGTTCCTTCATTACGATGGGTAGCACATTTCCATGTAATAGCTTACCTCATATATGATATGTCATCTTCTAAATCAAAATTTCTCTTTTTTAATTCTTCCAACTCTTTTTCTGACTCCAAAGCTCGCACTCCCATAACTTGGTCAACAGTAATACCAGTTGTTTTTAGTTTCTTCTCTAAAGTAAGTTTCTCTTTATCAGCTCTGTGAGACAGAATCATGAAAATACACCATTCATTGTTTGGCATATTCAATTTATTAAACTGCTGCTTACTCATAACCAGACCAATATGCAAAAAATTGGACCCTTCTGTGTTTGCTGTGAGCTAACATATTTCAAAAGTATACAAAACTCCGTTTATAAATTGTTAAGATATACTTAAAACACATTTTAAAGAAAAAATGAATCATAGATAATATATAATTAAAACTAAGAAATTTCTCATACTGTCAAGTACAATAAAACAATTTAACTTCCAAGTCAATTAAAGACTTTATACATAAGCTTACATTAAATTTAAACTCACTTGGCAAAAAGATCCTTCAAAGTATTCAACTGCTTTGTTAGAATACAGCCTTCCCCCTCTTTCTCTTTGAAGTTGTTTTGACTTCCCTCTATTTTGGCTTGCCATTTTTTACCTTCTTCCCACCTAATTAGTTCTTCTCTAGCACTCTGTAAACAATAACAAAGGAGGGAAAAAATCACCAATATGATTTTCATTTTAAATCTATCAACTATAATTTACTAGACAATGGTAAACCAACACTTCCTAAAGAATATGTAAATACATTCATTTTGCTATGTAACTTCTAAAATCTTTAAGCATGCCGAGCTATCAGCAAAAAAGCCCTTTAGCTTAAGGATTCTGTATTTTATAACTTGACAGAAGAAATTCTGGGGAACAGATCACACTAATGTTAATGCCTTTAGGAATCTCTAAATAAAGGTTCTAATACACATGATCATGACTGAAGTAAGCTTCGAACAAAGAATGTGTATGTATAAATAACCCAGTTTTGTCACCATATAGCATCACAGCCCCTTCAAATCCACAATGAGCATCACTTCTCTTGCTCAACAGATAGCTGTTCGGTGCTAACCATATGTCAGGGACTACTCTAGGCACCAGGAAGAGAAGCAATGACTGAACCAGACAGAAACCCCATCTACATGGATATTGCAGTCTAGTTTTTGTTGGTTGGTTGGATGAGGAGAAGGGAATAAAATATAGACAAAAGACAAGAAAATACAAACAAAGCAGAGAAGGGATTAGTAGGTGTAGGGGTCCCAGTTCATTATAATTGAGATGAAGTCCCCAAGGAAAATCCATGGAATGCAGAACAATCCCATGTGCTGAACCTTCAGATGTCCTACTGGACATTCATGTAACTAAAAAGTCTGTTCACAGTTATCTGAGCCAATAACTTATCTCCATTCACCAACCAATTTTTAATGGCTTACTATATACTGCATTTTCTAGGAATGAAACAGCCTTATAGAAGGAAAGACTGTAGAGATCATTTTGCTGAAAACCATACCATCCACTGTGTACCATTTTGGAGATTAAATTACAACTGGCAATGGCATTGTGACACACTAGCTGCCAGCAGCGCGCATTTGTGTCAGTCTGCATTACGGCTCTGAATTCCCATGGTCACGCATAAAGGCACAAGCCCATGCCTACTTCACCGTGTTGCCTAGTGTAGTATGCCACAGCATTTTCATGCTCAAATATGAGAAAACATATCAGTATAGTTATTATTTTTAAGTCATTTTCCTTTTATTTTTCTCATATTTCATTAGGTTATTTCAGACAATGTTTTTGAAATTATGCATGTAATATTTTATATTAACTATGAATTTCATGGGGAATAGGAAAGAGTATATTACGAAACACTGTATTTACTACAAATAAGGCAATGTCGAGGCTGAAAGGGCTAAAAGCCATAGCTTAAAATCATTTGCCCAACTAAAATAACTTGCCCTATCAAAACTATCTTCTCCAATTCTGGCCAATTTTTTGACCTTATTTATTTAGTTCAGCTAACAAGTAGCCTTTCAAAATATATAAAAACTTAAGCATTTGATAGTTATTAACTTATTTTTTCCCAAAATATACAAAAGGAATTTTATGTACTTCCAGAAATGTAACTATTAATTGGGGTCATAAGGTATGTAAGTAAATATTCTGCGGCATGGAATGCTTTGTAGGGGTTGGGCAATTCTGTCTCATCTGACATTACCATTTGCAGTAAGACTGATGGAAGCAAGGCTGAAATAATTAAAAAATGAACAATAAGAAATAACAAAGGCAAATGTCAAAGATCTGTTGTAGACTAGGGAAGGAAAAGGGAGGAGGGGTATGGAGAGAAGTTCTCTTCTCATATTTTCTGTACCAATAGCCTCCTACATATAGATATCAAAATGTTATTGTATTTAAAATTTTTCATTCATTCAAAAAATACTGAACATCTACTACATGCCAGGGATACAAAAATAAACAAAACAGGTAAGTTTTCTGCCATCAAAGATTTTGGCCAAAAGATGAATACATAGATAAGTAAATGTCTAGTATGTGAGACAGTAATAAACACTATGGAAAAAAGTACAGAAGCATAAGAAAAAGAAAGCAGGGCCTGGGGGCGGGTCTTTTTAATCTCATGTAGATAGGCTACAAATATTTACAGAGAAAAAAGGTGTTGAAATTTCAATATGAAAGGATCTTTGAGTATAGAAACATTCATAAATTAGAAATGCCAACACTGTAAAAACTGAAAGAATATTCTTACTAGATTCCTATGTACAGAATTTAATATTAATATTGTTCTTTGTGTTCTCTTTTTCTGATTAGTAATATTGAAGGTGGTATGGATTCGATGGCCTACAAAAGACTTTCACATTATTTCATTTGACTGTCAAGATTATCTTGAGAAGTTGGCAATGCAAATGGTATTATTTTTATTTTAAGGAGAAATACACTGAAGCACAGAAGTTAGGAGTCCAGGCAAGGCCACACCGCTATTGGGGTATTCTGATAGGCATCGGGGTCCAACACTTTGGCCTATGCCCAACTAGGGAGGCAAAGAAAGCAATCTGGAAGAGTAAGGACACCTCGGCTCGAAATGGACCCCAAGTACTCCTGCCCCACTGGCGGCTCCTGCACGTGTGGTGCCTCCTGCACATGCAGAGAGCGCACATGCGCCTCCTGCAAGAAGAGCTGCTGGGTCTGCGGTCCCGTGGGCTGTGCCAAGTGTGCCCAGGGCTGCATCTGCAACAGGGCGTCAAACAAGTACAGCTGTTGTGCCTGACGCGGGGGAGAGCCTGCTTCCCAAGGGAACAGAGCAGCATGTACAAGCCTGCATTGTAATAGTATTTTAGTACACCACCATCATGTTTTCTACATTACAATTTGTATGAAATAGTGGATCATAATAAAAGTTGTTGACTATAAAAAAAAAAGAGGAAGGACATTGTGATCTTGCAGTTTTCACCAGCAATGTCTCTGACAGCAATGTGTTGGGGTTCTACTTAAATAAATGTGAACATTTTAATCGAAATTATACTGACATTGATCAATTTTCATAGGGAAAGGATATGTTGAATACAGTCATTGTGACATTTTAATCCCATTACCTATTTTTCATTGCCATTAAAGATAGTTAATTTTATTTTCTATGTCATGTTATTGAAGTTATTTTAGATATTGAATATTTTCTGGGTAAATTTTAGGATAAATTCTTTTCTTAACCATAGCTCTTCCACTGTAATTTTCTTCAGGGGCAAACATTCCTATTAACACCAATATTTTCCAAGTCACTTTTGGTATTTACAACAAGGTAAATATTTTGTTTACTATTTACAACAAATGTAATTGTATGGATTTTAGCTAATTTTAGGGTTTCTGAGTAGATTATTTCTATCAGCAATATTTTTTAGAAACACTTTGTTAATCTAAGAAAATTTTAATTTTTTTCTCACATTATGGAATCAACCAATGAGTGGTTTGATTATTATTTTGCAAATACTGAGTATATTCCAAGTCATTTTGTTTACCCTGAAATAACACACCAGTCTATTGAAGGATAAAAAGGACACATTGGGGTCAAGGTAGAAGACTAAAAATGCCCAGCTTTCTTTCTCAAAGATCGAAAGCACCAATCTATGTAAACAATTTATGTTGAGGAGAATGTGAGATATGAAGGTTTGGAGATGCTGTGATGTCAGGAAGCAGACATGGCATGTTGTAGTATCTCTGAATGACAGGTATCTCCTCAAGAAAACTGTGAATTCCTAAATGACAGAAATTTATCTTAGACTTCTCTACATTATCCAGTACCAGCTATACTGTGTAGTAGGTCCTCAAAATTTTTGAATTACACATTTAACATAGTCCTTCACTACCTTAAACATATTAATCAATACGTTTCCTCACATACCTTTTCTTCTATAGGTTTTACTTCTACTTCATCCACCTTTCTTTCCAGTTGGCTTTCTAGTTTTTTAATTTTCTTTTGCAGTTCTTCAATTAGACTTTGTTTATTATCCATCACAGGTTTGCCCTGAAATATAAGATGTATTTTTATATCTTAAGAAAAAAAATTAAACAAAATACACAATAAATATGCCAGTTATAGAAATTTCTGAGGCTACAGCTAAACCATACTTTCTAAATGACACTATTGATATATAAGTATAACATGGTAGCTGCTTCTGCATTTTAAAGAAGCTACTATGAAGCTACAAATATAATAGAGGTCATAAAGGAATGAGCTACTTTAATCAAAGTGACTTAAAAGCTAATTTTAACCAGAAGAAGAAGAGAGAGAAAAAGGGATAGAAAGTGTCTTTGAAGAAATAATTGCCAAAAACTTCCCCAAGCTGGGGAAGGAAATAGTGTCTCAGACCATGGAAGTCCACAGATCTCCCATCACAAGGGACCCAAGGAGGACAACACCGAGATATATGGTAATTAAAATGGCCAAGACCAAAGACAAAGACAGAGTATTAAAGGCAGCCATGGAGAGGAAAAAGATCACCTACAAAGGAAAACCCATCGGGCTATCATCAGACTTCTCAACAGAAACCCTACAGGCCAGAAGAGAATGGCATGATATATTTAACGCAATGAAACAGAAGGGCCTTCAACAAAGAATACTGTATCCAGCACGATTAAAATTTAAATTTGAGGGAGGGATTAAACAATTCCCAGACAAGCAAAAGTTGAGGGAATTTGCCTCCCACAAACCACCTCTACAGGATATTTTAAAGGGACTGCTCTAGATGGAAGCACTCCTAAGGCTAAATAGATGTCACCAGAGAAAATAAAATCACAGCAAAGAAAGCAGACCATCCAAATACCAACTAAAGGCAATAAATAAAATCACCTATCTACAAAAACAGAGAAAGGAAACAAAAAAGAGTACAGAAGAATAAAACACCTAACATATAAAGAATGGAGGAGGAAGAATAAGAAGGGAGAGAAATAAAGAATCATCAGACTGTGTTTATAATAGCTTAATAAGACAGTTAAGTTAGACTATCAGATAGTAAAGAAGCTACCCTTGAACCTTTGGTAACCACGAATCTAAAGCCAGCAACAGCAATAAGTACATATCTATTGATAATCACCCTAAATGTAAAGGGACTGAATGCACCAATCAAAAGACACAGAGTAATAGAATGGATAAAAAAGCAAGACCCATCTATATGCTGCTTACAAGAGACTCACTTCAAACCCAAAGATATACAAAGACTAAAAGTAAAGGGATGGGAAAAGATATTTCATGCAAACAACAGGGAGAAAAAAGCTAGGGTTGAAGTACTTGTATCAGACAAAATAAACTTCAAAACAAAGAAAGTAGCAAGAAATAAAGAAGGACATTACATAATGATAAACAAGGGAATATAACCATTATAAATATATATGCACCCTACACAGGAGCACCAACATATGTGAAACAAATACTAACAGAATTAAAGGAGGAAATAGAATGCAATGCATTCATTTTAGGAGACTTCAACACACCACTCACTCCAAAGGACAGATCAACCAGACAGAAAGTAAGTAAGGACACGGAGGCACTGAACAACACACTAGAACAGGTGGACCTAACAGACATCTACAGAACTCTACACCCAAAAGCAGCAGGATACACATTCTTCTCAAGTGCACATGGAAAGTCTTTTGTAGGCCATCGAATCCATACCACCTTCAATATTACTAATCAGAATAGACCACATACTAGGCCACAAAAAGAACCTCAGTAATTTCAAAAATATTTGAAATCCTACCAACCAACTTCTCAGATCACCAAGGTATAAAACTAGAAATAAATTTTAGAACGAAATCAAAAAGGCTCACAAATACATGGAGACTTAACATACTCCAAATTAATCAATGGGTTAACAACCTAATCAAAACAGAAATGAAAGAATATATGGAGACTAATGACAACAACAACACAAAGCCACAACTTCTGTGGGACGCAGCAAAGGCAGTTCTAAGAGGAAAGTATATTGCAGTTCAGGCCTATCTAAAGAAAGAAGAACATTCCCAAATGAATAGTCTAAAGACACAATTACTGAAATTGGAAAAAGAAGAACAAATGAGGCCCAAAGTCACCAGAAGGAGGGACACAATAAAGATCAGAGAAGAAATAAATAAAATTGAGAAGAATGAAACAATAGAAAAAAATCAATGAAACCAAGAGCTGGTTCTTTGAAAAAATAAACAAAATAGATAAACCCCTAGCCAGACTCATTAAGAGAAAAAGAGAATCTACACACATAAACAGAATCAGAAATGAGAAAGGAAAAATAATGGCAGACCCCACAGAAATACAAAGAATTATAAGAGAATATTATGAGAATCTATATGCTAACAAGCTGGAAAACATAGAAGAAATGGACAAATTCTTAGAAAAATACAACCTTCCAAGACTGACCAAGCAAGAAACAGAAAAACTAAACAGACCAATCACCAGTGACGAAATCGAATTGGTAATCAAAAAACTACCAAAGAACAAAACCCCTGGGCCTGATGGATTCACCTCTGAATTCTACCAGACATATAGAGAAGAAATAACACCGATTCTCCTTAAAGTTTTCCAAAAAATGGAAGAGGAGGGAATACTTCCAAACTCATTCTATGAAGCCAGCATCACTCTAATACCAAAACCTGGGCAAAGACCTCACCAAAAAAGAAAATTACAGACCAATATCCCTGATGAACGTAGATGCAAAAATACTCAACAAAATATTAGCAAACCGAATTCAAAAATACATCAAGAGGATCATACACCATGATCAAGTGGGATTCATCCCAGGGATGCAAGGATGGTACAACATTCGAAAATCCATCAATATCATCCACCACATCAACAAAAAGAAGAACAAAAACCACATGATCATCTCCATAGATGCTGAAAAAGCATTTGACAAAATACAGCATCCATTCCTGATTAAAACTCTCAACAAAATGGGTAGAGACGGCAAGTACCTCAACATCATAAAGGCCATATATGACAAACCCACAGCTAACATCATACTTAACGGCGAGACGCTGAAAGCTTTTCATCTAACATCAGGAACAAGACACGGATGCCCACTCTCTCCACTGTTATTCAACATAGTACTGGAGCTCCTAGCCACAGCAATCAGACAAAACAAAGACATACAAGGCATCCAGATTGGTAAAGAAGAAGTCAAATTGTCACTATTTGCAGATGACATGATACTGTACATAAAAAACCCTAAAGATTCCATTCCAAAACTACTAGAACTAATATCTGAATTCAGCAAAGTTGCAGGATACAAAATTATCACACAGAAATCTGTTGCTTTCCTATACACTAATGATGAACTAACAGAAAGAGAAATCAGAAAAACAATTCCATTCACAATTGCATCAAAAAGAATAAAATACCTAGGAATAAACCTAACGAAGGAAGTGAAAGACCTGTACTCTGAAAACTACAAGACACTCCTAAGAGAAATTAAAGAGGACACTAACAAATGGAAATGTATCCCATGCTCTTGGCTAGGAAGAATAAATATTGCCAAAATGGCTATACTACCTAAAGCAATCTACAGATTCAATGCAATTCCTATCAAACTACCAACAGCTTTCTTCAATGAACTGGAACAAATAATTCTAAAATTCATATGGAACCACAAAAGACCCCGAATAGCCAAATCAATCCTGAGAAGGAGGAATAAAACAGGGGGAATTACACTCCCTGACTTCAAGCTCTACTACAAAACCACAGTAATCAAGACAATTTGGTATTGGCACAAAAACAGACCCACAGACAAGTGGAACAGAATAGAAAATCCAAACATTAACCCAAACATATACAGTCAATTAATATTTGATAAAGGAGCCTTGGATATACAATGGGGAGATGACAGCCTCTTCAGCAGCTGGTGTTGGAAAAACTGGACAGCTACATGTAAGAGAATGAAACTGGACTACTGTCTAGCCCCATACACAAAGGTAAACTCAAGGTGGATCAAAGACTTGAATGTAAGTCATGAAACCATAAAACTCTTAGAAAAAAACATAGGCAAAAATCTCTTGGACATAAACATGAGCAACTTCTTCATGAACATATCTCCCCGGGCAAGGGAAACAAAAGCAAAAATGAACAAGTGGGACTATATCAAGCTGAAAAGCTTCTGTACAGCAAAGGACACCATCAGTAGAACAAAAAGACATCCTACAGTATGGGAGAATATATTCATAAAAAACGTATCTGATAAAGGGTTGACATCCAAAATATATAAAGAACTCATGCACCTTAACAAACAGAAAGCAAATAATCCAATTAAGAAATGGGCAGAGGACATGAATAGACACTTCTCCATAGAAGAAATTCAGATGGCCAACAGGCACATGAAAAGATGCTCCACATCGCTAATCATCAGAGAAATGCAGATTAAAACCACAATGAGATAGCACCTCATACCAGTGAGGATGGCCAACATCCAAAACACAAACAACAAGAAATGTTGGCGAGGATGTGGAGAAAAGGGAACCCTCCTACACTGCTGGTGGGACTGCAAATTAGTTCAACCATTGTGGAAAGCAGTATGGAGGTTCCTCAAAAAACTCAAAATAGAAATACCATTTGACCCAGGAATTCCACTCCTAGGAATTTACCCTAAGAATGCAGCAGCCCAATTTGAAAAGGACAGATGCACCCCTATGTTTATTGCAGCACTATTTACAATAGCCAAGAAATGGAAGCAACCTAAGTGTCCATCAGTAGATGAATGGATAAAGAAGATGTGGTACATATACACAATGGAATATTATTCAGCCATAAGAAGAAAACAAATCCTACCATTTGCAACAACATGGATGGAGCTAGAGGGTATTATGCTCAGTGAAATAAGCCAAGCCGAAAAAGACAAGTATCAAATGATTTCACTCATATGTGGAGTATAAGAACAAAGAAAAAAACTGAAGGAACAAAACAGCAGCAGACTCACAGAACCCAAGAACGGACTAATAGTTACCAAAGGGAAAGGGACTGGGGAAAATGGGCGGGAAGGGAGGGATAAGAGGGAAAAAGGGGCATTACGATTAGCAGATGTAATGTTGGGGGGGCACGGGGAGGGCAGTACAACTCAGAGAAGACAAGTAGTGATTCTATAGCATCTCACTACGCTGATGGACAGTGACTGTAATGAGGTTGGTGGGGGGGACCTGATGAAGGGGTAGTTTAATAATCGTAATATTGCACATGTAATTGTAAATTAATGATAATAAAATAAATTATATTAAAAAAAAGACCATACATAATTATGCTTAAAAATAAAGAAATTTTTTAAAAGAAAAAAAAATGGCTATACTACCTAAAGCAATCTACAGATTCAACGCAATCCCGATCAAAATACCAACAGCATTCTTCAGTGAATTGGAGCAAATAATTCTAAAATTCTTATGGAACCACAGAAGACCCCGAATAGCCAAATCAATCCTGAGGAGGAATAATACAGGGGGAATTACGCTCCCTGACTTCAAGCTCTACTACAAAGCCACAGTAATCAAGACAATTTGGTATTGGCACAAAAACAGACCCACAGACCAGTAGAATAGAATAGAAAATCCAAACTTTAACCCAAACATATACAGTCAATTAATATTTGATAAGGAGCCTTGAATTTACATCGGGGAGATGACGGCCTCTTCAGCAGCTGGTGTTGGAAAAACTGGACAGCTACATGTAAGAGAATGAAACTGGACTACTGTCTAACCCCATACACAAAGGTAAACTCAAGGTGGATCAAAGACCTGAATGTAAGTCATGAAACCATAAAACTCTTAGAAAAAAGCATAGGCAAAAATCTCTTGGACATAAACATGAGCAACTTCTTCATGAACATATCTCCCCGGGCAAGGGAAACAAAAGCAAAAATGAACAAGTGGGACTATATCAAGCTGAAAAGCTTCTGTACAGCAAAGGACACCATCAGTAGAACAAAAAGACATCCTACAGTATGGGAGAATATATTCATAAATGACGTATCCGATAAGGGGTTGACATCCAAAATATATAAAGAACTCACGCACCTTAACAAACAAAAAGCAAATAATCCAATTAAGAAATGGGCAGAGGACATGAATAGACACTTCTCCAAAGAAGAAATTCAGATGGTCAACAGGCACATGAAAAGATGCTCCACATCGCTAATCATCAGAGAAATGCAGATTAAAACCACAATGAGATAGCACCTCCACCAGTGAGGATGGCCAACATCCAAAACACAAACAACAAATGTTGGTGAGGATGTGGAGAACGGGGAACCCTCCTACACTGCTGGTGGGAATGCAAATTAGTTCAACCATTGTGGAAAGTAGTATGGAGGTTCCTCAAAAAACTCAAGATAGAAATACCATTTGATGCATGAATTCCACTCCTAGGAATTTACCCTAAGAATGCAGCAGCCCAGTTTGAAAAAGACAGATGCACCCCTATGTTTATCGCAGCACTACTTACAATAGCCAAGAAATGGAAGCAACCTAAGTGTCCATCAGTAGATGAATGGATAAAGAAGAAGTAGTACATATACAGAATGGAGTATTATACAGCCATAAGAAGAAAACAAATCCTACCATTTGCAACAACATGGATGGAGCTAGAGGGTATTATGCTCAGTGAAATAAGCCAAGCCGAAAAAGACAAGTATCAAATGATTTCACTCATATGTGCAGTATAAGAACTAAGAAAAAAAACTGAAGGAACAAAACAGGAGCAGACTCACAGAACCCAAGAACGGACTAATAGTTACCAAAGGGAAAGGGTCTGGGGAGGATGGGTGGGAAGGGTGGGACAAGGGGGAAAGGGGGGCATTATAATTAGCAGATGTAATGTTGGGGGGGCACGGGGAGGGCTGTACAACTCAGAGAAGACAAGTATTGACTCTATAGCATCTCACTATGCTGATGGACACTGACTGTATTGGGGTTGGTGGGGGGGACCTGATGAAGGGGGTAGTTTAATCACCATAATATTGCACATGTAATTGTAGATTAATGATACCAAAATAAACTATTAAAAAAAACATGAACAATTAAAGAATGAAACAGGAAATCAAGAGTGAGGTAAGTTTTGGAGCCCTTGCTTTTTTTCTTAAAGTTCCTTAAAGACTGAAGCAGGATAAAGGGGTCACTGGCTCCGAGTCTGAGATAACAAGTGATGATATTAAAAAAAAAAACAACCCCACCACACCGTCAAACAAGGTCAGGTAACCCCATGCCCTGCGCTGCCCCCAAGTTAAAAATACAAATACTTTCAGTAACAATTCAGAATTTATCTTTATCTATTATCTGCCCCATCAACGGAAGTTTAAAGTCGTAATTTCTTTAGACATCTATACTTGTGTATATATACTTGTATTAGATGACAATTGATTTTTTAGAGTCCAGAAAGAGAAAGCAGCAATCATTTTTTAACTAAAACCCTTCTACATTTTTTGATAACTGTTCAACTTGGCTACCAGTTAGCAAAAAGCAACATTTCCTTATTGTTCATGTCTAATCTTATTGCTTTACAACTGTGATACACCTTCCATTAAAAATGAAAAGATGAAGCAGCCAATCCAGTGATGAAGTTGACATGGCTTTCACTGGGAAAGGGGGAGGCAAGGGTGATGGCAAAAAGAAGAACAATAGACAAAAAGGTAAATTCAAGATACTATGGTTTCTTTAAAAGAAAGAGAGGGAGAGAAATAGAGAAAGAAATGTTATGTTCGACAAAAGGAAAAAAAAGCACGAAAGCCCAGGAGTCGAGCCAGAGCCAAGTCCATGTTCTATCTTAAGTAGAGTTTTTTTCCTCGTTTTTCTTTTTTTCTTTTCTCTTTTTTCTAATAAAATCTCTTGCTAAGCCATCATCACTTTTAATCCTCCCCAGACTGGGCCTCATCCTCAGACGCCTTGTCCCCAGACTTCTCAGGCGGGGGACTTTCTGGGTCCTCGTCGTCGTCCTTGGGAGAAGGAGTCTTTTCCTTCGATGCCTTGGAAGCTGTGGGGCGACCCACTTTCCCTTTGTCTTTCCCAGGACTTGGCATCACTGTAGCCTTTAGCCTGGGTTTGGGCATTTTCTTTTCTTTTCTCTCAGGTTTGGACTTCTTATCCATCTTCCTGTTTTTTCTTTTTTGAACTGCCATAGTCACTAGCATCATCATCTTCCATTAGGAAATCTTCATCACTGTCGGAATCTTTCTCTTGGAGTGGCGCCTCATCCTCCTCTTCTTGTTCTTCTTCACTACCCACGTCTTCCATGAGCATCTCTGTTTAGAAGCTGCTTTGGAGGCTGCCGGCCGCTGCTGGCGCACATTTTTGTGATCTTCCTTCTCATCTTCACTGTCCTCTGCTGAGTGAGAATCATCCTTCTTGGTCTTCACATCTTTTTCTTCTGTGTCCTCACTACCTTCCTGTGAATTCTTTCCAGATCGCCTCTTATTTTTAGCTTCTCGGGGAGATGATCGAATTTTCTTAGCTGGAAGACCCAAATCTCTTCCATAATCTTCATCAGCATCATCACATTCCTGAAACTGTGAATAATCAACGACCTTCCTATTTCTGACAGGCCGAGACATGTTCGCTGTTGAAACAGGACTGAGTCGAGAAGCCAAAGACCAGGACCTCCCCCAGCCGGCGCACTGGGCGCCCCCCCCCCAACTTCGGCCGATGGGGCTGCTGCCACCGAACCCCGAGCTGCTGGCTTCTGAAACTCCACCGCTCCTTGGTTCAGGGCCCCTTAATCAGACGAGCCCCCTGCTCCCCCATCTCCTCAAAAATGTGATGGCCCCTTTCATTTCTGATATTAGTAATTCGTACTTTTTCTTTTAACTTAGTCTGGATAGAGGCTTACCAATTTTATTGATCTTTTCAAAGAACCAGCTTTGGGTTTCATCGAATTTTCTTTTTTCACTTATCTTCAAGCTCACTAATCTTTCTTCAGGCATGTCCAGTCTAATGATGAGTCCATCAAAGGCATCTTCATTTCTGTCACAGTGGCTTTTTTTTTTTAATTTCTAGCATTGAAACCATGAGTAGCAAGCAGGGTTAAGTCACAGACAATTCAAAGATTCACCAAAGGTCTCCAAGTCCCTGTTAAGCCCTCCCAGAAACCTGCTAGGTCCAGGTGAAACCAGTTGAGCTATCTAGAGCATGTACAGGACAGATTTGTTTGGCTGGTCATTGCCATTTTTCTGTCCCACAACAAAAATTCTCTAGGCAATGGAACTAAACGCACTATGTCAAGGCTTTGGGGGTGATGATTTGAAGCAAAGGGTGCCACAAATTGTTGCAGCCCAGACATAACATGAAAGGGAACTGGCAAGCAACAACAGAAAAAATGTCCCCAGTTAGCATGCAGCTGATTACCTAATAATGAAAAACCTGAAACATGGATGTCAAGTCACATAGATCAGAGGATGTGGCTATCACTGCAGGATGCAGAAACCTGAGTAGGAATTTCCCAACCTTCAACCAATCCCACTTCACCATGCTCTGAATAGCCCCCAACTCAACACTGCCCTAAACATCTTAAAAAGCTTTGTCTTGCTGATGAGCAGAGACAGCTCTGAGATATCCTCCCATCTCCCTGCTCAGCTGCCTTGCAGTAAAGCCCTTTCCTTTTGCAAAACCTGGTGTTCTGTTTAGTTTTATGGTGCACATTAGGCAGCAGACCCTCAATCGGTTACACATTTATACATTTTTACACACTTTAATCCTTAAGTGTTTCCATCTCTCTACTTAACATTACCATCTGTTCTTTCATGTTGTCTACCTTTTCCATTAGAGCCCTTAGCAAATTAAGCATAGCCGTTTTAAATTCCTGGTCTGATATTTCCAACATCTTTGCCTTACCTGAGGCTGGTATAATGTTTGGTTTGTCTCTTCAGATTGCGCTTTCTTGCTTTTTAATCATCTGTGTATAAAGTAAAGGTTCCTATGGCCAGAATCCTCACCTGACCCTAAACTACTTGATGTAACTGGACTGCCACTAGGGTACTGCTTCCACACCCATAAAACAATAAGCTATTATTGACTGAGTCACTGTATAGAGAGCTCTGCTAAGTGATCTGGACGGAGGGAGAGATGGAGGATTACAGACCTGTAGGCTCCTGGATGACAATGTAATTCTAGCGCTCAACCTATCACCAGGAGAAGGAGCCAGGTAATAAACCCTTTCACCCACAAAACGTTCCATTGTCCTCCTTGGCGTGAACTTGCCTGGGGCTGAAACCAATTGTCAAGACATCATCCTTTGTGGTTTTTTTGGTTGAAAACCAGACCAGATATACCAGGTAATAAGAACTGAGTCAATCAGGCTCTTTATATATATAAAGTTTTGTATTAATCTAAGCAGGAATTAGGCTACACTTAATATTTGCTATAGATGTTAAGTATCAAAGTCTCTGTCTCCTCTATTTCCCTTGTTTTTCGTCTCCCCTATTGTACTGTGCTTCCCTAAGAATTCTACCTTAAAGAGTCTGTCTTGCAGCTCTTCATTCATAATCCACTGACATACTGGAGCCTACTGATATGGTGATATTTAGGAAGCAGTCTATAATCTTACAATTATCTCTTTTTTATTTGGCCTAAGTCCCTGGGTTGTGACTTTCAGAAGTATTTTCTTAGATGTTTTTTTCTCCTATTACATGATATAAGAAGACTAAAGAGGACTGGATTGTCTAACTGGCCTTTCCCCAGATTAGAGAAAGTTCTGGTAGAGGGCTGGCCTTTTGTTATGAAGATGATTTAGGCATATTTCAAAGTAGTTACTTTCCCCTCTCTAGCCCTGCCTGAAACACAAGGGGATCTTAATTATCAGCACTGGGTGGGGTTCCTGGGGGTAAATCCTAGTAAGTGTGGGGGCGCCCTTAAGAGTGGAGTCTCAGGATTTTAACTGTCAAGCTAGTCTACACTCAGCTTCAAATTGTCAAAGTTACATTTCACTGTTCATATCAGTTATTCCTACAGCAACTTCTATTCCCAGTAAGCTGATCTTTTATAGATTGTATTTGAATTCTCTCCAGTTTTGGGGCGGTTTGCTCTGTGATCTCAATTCTCTGGTGGCTCTAAGAAAAGCCACTGATGTTTAGCATATTCAAATGCTTTTTCCCTGTTGTGAAGATGAAGTAATAACTTGTAAGCTCTTTGCAAGCTTCTCCCTGTGTGCTCTAATTCTTGATGCAACTACAAATATTACACATACTGTCTATTGGCTCTGTCACTCTGAAGGTCTGAAGACAGGCATTATGGTTATCCTTTGCAGTTCTAGCATATGGTATAAATCAATGTCTGCTAAATTGAAAGAAAAAAGGAACAAAACACTGTTTATTGATTAAAAACAAAGTACTCGTTTTATTTGGCTCATTTCTCCATTTATTAGAGTGACCACATTTGGAGAGGCACAAAGCACTTAAATTTTACATGACTATAAAGTTATCACAAATCCCAAGCTTTTTTAGCCACAGATATTTCACTTACTCCATTTAAGGAAAATGCTTTCAAAACATCTGAGATAGCTTGATACACAGAGATCCTGAATACGTAGGAACTACATATTTTTAAACGCTTGTACTTCCTGCTCTAATAATGTCTTCTTTAAATGGAACCCAACATAAAAGGGACTGAAATATGTACGGTCATGATGCAAATGCTTTGGAGAAACAGTGAAATTAATCTGTACAACATGGAAAATTAAGTGGTATGCACAGAAGTTGTGCAAGAATTCACTGAGCCATCTGGGCTTCCATGGCTTGTGCTGTCCATTCTGGTGCTGTCTGACTGATTTTTTCCAAAAGGTTATTCACTTGGAAACAAAGTGATTGGATCTGTTTATCCCACGTTGGCAGAGCTTCCCGAGCTAAAGGAAAAGGAACAATGTACCAGTTTAACATGACTGTTTTATATTCAGAGCAAATATGAGTGAAAAGATAAATACAGTAGTATTAATTTACTCCAAAAATTGCGGCTAATGAAATTAAGCTAATTAAACAATAGTTAAAAACAGTACCCAAATCATTGGCACAAAGTACAAAACAAAGAAAACCATACACATGGAGATACATATTGTTACTCATGAAAACAAAGTAAAACCAACCAAACAACCTCAACCACAAAAATCACCACAGAATTCAAAGTGCCTCACTCAAGCCTACTGTCTCATCACCTATGCTGATTCTTAAGACACTGCCACCTACTGGGAAAAGCAAATATATTTGCATATTCAAAGCTGTCTCCACTTGATTCTGAAGGATATGTCTGCAGTTAGAAATGACAAATGCAGGGGGAGGGCAGAAAAGGGAGAGTCCCATTCAAAACAGCATCAAAACTTATAAAAAATGGGCAAAGTATTAGTGAAGACAAATAGTGATACAAAGTATTAGTAAAGTATTTCACTAAAATAAAGTATTAGTGAAAATAAACTATAAAGTGTCAATAAAGGACATAAAACACCTTGAGTAGACAAAAATTGCATTCCAAGATACAAAGATGCAAATATCATAAAAATATCAGTCCTTTCCTATTTATATATGAATTTAAAGAAAATTCCAAAGACAGTCTCCTTTTGTTTGTTTTGTTCTCTAAACAGGACAAAATTAGAACTGATGATGTGTGAGACTAGCCAAAATAATTTTGAAAATTAAAATCCAGGGGCAGGATTATGGTATAGTGGAATATTATCACCCTTAAAAAGGAATGAAGTGCTGATTACATGCTACAACATGAATGAAACTTGAAAGTACAATATTAAATGAAATAAGTCAAAAGTTCACTGTTGTATGATTGCATTTATAGGAAATATCCAGAACAGGTAAACCCATAGTGACAGAATACAGACTCATGGCTGCCTAGGGCTGGGGAAAGGGAAGATTGAGGAGTGAGCTAAGTGGGCACAGAATTTCCTTTTGGGAAGATGAAAATGTTTTGGAACTGGGTAGAGTTGTTAGTTGTACAACACTGAACATACTAAATGCTACTAAATTGTTCACTTTAAAATGGTTACTGTTATATGAACTTCAACTCAATACAAAAACACTACTGGAGGTGTAGAAGAAGTTGCTTTACCAACAGTAAAATTTTTTATAGATTTATCACCATATTGTTATAGCTCAGTGGAACAAAACAGATTACAGAAAAGATCCAAACATATATGTGGTACACAATATATGTCAAAGATCAGAAAGACTGTTTTACTTAAGAAATAGTACTTGCATAATTAACAATCCAACTTTAAAAAACCAGCTAGACTGTACCTTAAAATTATACACAAAAATGTACTGGAGCCAGGTTAAATTTCTATATATAAAACAATAAATAAATATTTTAGAAGAAAATTTAGATAAATACTGGTTTTACCCCAAGGAGACCTTCTTAATCAATACAGAAAACTCAAAAGCCATAAAAAAAAAACTGACGTATTTGGCCACATAAGTTTTTAGATGTGTTTATGATACACAATGCCTTACACACAAGACAGAATGGGAAAATATTTGTAACACATACAGCAAACAGTTAAAATTATCATTAAACCAAAGCTACAGCAAATTGATACTGGGAGTCTGAAGGTTCGGTGTGGTGAGAAAGGAAGAAAATAGACAAGAAAAGTAACATCAATTCACAGAAAAGGAAATGCTAATGGCCAACACATAGGAAGATATTAAACTTCACTAGTGCTAAGGAAATGCACATTAAAACAATAATGTAGTATCTTCCCCCACTAATAGGCAAAAAATAAAAAGAGGAATAATATACAGATGGTGAAGATTCATTCTCACATTGATGAAAGTATGAATGGCTATACCTTTCTGGAAATCAAACTGGTATCTATTAAGAATCAAGTACGTATATCCTTTGATGCAACGATATCACTTCTGAGACACTGTTCTACAGAAACAGGTGTACCAGTATATAAAGATATGTAAAAGGAAACATGTGAATAGTTGAAGTCCATTAAATACTATATGCAGCTTTTAAAACAAATAAAGGAGATTTTTAGCTTTTGGACTTGAAAATGTCCACAGTACATTTTATTTAAAAAACAATTTGTAAATAACAATTTGTAGAACACTATACACTTTAAAATACAGTGTCACTTTCAAGGAAAACAAAAGCAAAAATGAATAGGACATCAATCTAAAAAGTTTCTGTATAGCAAAGGACACTATCAGCAGAACAAAAAGGCATCCTACAGTATGGAAGAATATATATTCATAAATGACATTTCTGATAGGGGGTTAACATCCAAAATATATAAAGAGCACACACGCCTCAACACTCAAACAGCAAGTAAGCCGATTAAAAAATGGGGAGAGGATCTGAACAGACACTTCTCCAAAGAAGAAATTCAGATGGCCAACAGGTACATGAAAAGATGCTCCACATCACTAATCATCAGGGAAAGGCAAATTAAAACCACAATGAGATATCACCTCACACCAGTAAGGATGCCCAACATCCAAAAGACAACAACAAATGCTGGTGAGGATGCAGAAAAAGAGAACGCTCCTACACTGTTGGTGGGAATGTAAATTAGTTCAACCATTGTGGAAAACAATACGGAGGTTCCTCAAAAAACTGAAAATAGAAATACTATTTGACCCAGGAATTCCACTCCTAGGAATATACCCAAAGAAAACAAGATTCAAAAAGACATATGTGCAGGGGGCGCAAGATGGCGGCATGAGCAGGACAGAGGAAATCTCCTCCCAAAACCATATATATTTTTGAAAATACAACAAATACAACTATTCCTAAAAGAGAGACCAGAAGCTACAGTACAACAGCCAGGCTACATCTACATCTGCGAGAACTCAGCACCTGACCAAGGGGGTAAGATACAAAGCCGTGACCCAGTGGAACCTGAGTACTCCCCCCACCCTAGCTCACTGGCAGGAGGAAAAGATTGAGAGTGGGGAGGGAGTGGAAGCAAAGGACTACTAAAAAACCAGCCCTGGTGATCTGCACCGGGAGCTCAGACACACATCGCATGGTATACTGGATATTAGAGAAATGGAAGGGCAGGATCCGAGACAGAGACTGCGAGATGGTCCCCACGGCCAGGTCGCCTGGGACAAAAGAAAAGTGGGAGCTTTTTAAAGGTCTTAAAGGGACAAGGGCCCAACAGCTGAACAAAATCATCCCAGCACACTCAGCCCAGCAGGCTGGGAATCTGGAGGAATTTCGGGCCCCACAACCACCTGCCGGGTAAAGCAGCCCCTAAGCCCCTCAAGGCGATAAGCAGCCTGCCATTTGTTCCCTCCGGCCAGTGCTGCAAACGGACCGGCTGACCCGCGACAGCTGCAGAGCAGCTGGAGAGCGGCCCCGCCCATGGCAACCACACAGAGTTTCCTCCCAGTACGCAGCTAACTGGGACAGGCAGCGGAAGCTAGAGAAAGGTCCGGAAGGCACAAAGGGGCACGTCCTGGCAGTAGAACACACCTGGTAGGGCTGCCAACCCCCGCAATGCTCTAGGCTAGCCTGAAGGTGGCCTTGTCCACAGCAGCTCAGGGGATTATCCCAGAGACTGCCTCCCGGTGTGCAGGTAACCAGCACGGGCTGCAGAAGCCAGAGCAAGGTCTGGAAGGCACAAAGAGGCCCGTCCTGGCAGTAGAACACACCCGGCAGTGCTGCCAACCCCCACAATGCTCTAGACTAGCCTGAGGGTAGCCCTGCCCAAGGCAGCTCAGGGGATTATCCCAGAGACCACCTCCCAGAGTGCGGGTAACTGGCACAGGCTGCAAAGAAGGACAAGGTGAAAAACAAGCAGGAAGGAACCTTGTTCTCCCAGCTGACACACATGTCACCTGACTGCGACCACTTCAATCACCACGAATAGACTGAAGAATCTGGTCCAGTCAAAAATCACTCACACAACTCCAGAGAGAGGGCCTGGTGGGACAGATTTAAACAATCTTCCTGAAAAAGAATTCAAAATCAAAGTCATAACCATGCTGACAGACCTACAGAGAAATATGCAAGAGCTAAGGGATGAAGTCAGGAGGGAGATAACAGAAATGAAACAATCTATTGACGGGCTTGAGAGCAGACTGGATGAGGTGCAAGAGGCTGTTAATGGAATAGAAATCAGAGAACAGGAATACAGAGAAGCTGAGGCAGAGAGAGATAAAATGATCTCTAGGAATGAAAGAACATTAAGAGAACTATGTGACCAATCCAAATGGAACAATATTCGCATTATAGGGGTACCAGAAGAAGAGGAGAGAGAAAAAGGAATAGAAAGTGTCTTTGATGAAATAATTGCCGAAAACTTCCCCAAGCTGGGGAAGGAAATAGTTTCTCAGACCATGGAAGCCCACAGATCTCCCAACACAAGGGACCCAAGGAGGATAACACCAAGACATATAATAATTAAAATGGCAAAGATCAAAGACAAGGACAGGGTATTAAAGGCAGCCAGAGAGAGAAAAAGATCACCTACAAAGGAAAACCCATCAGGCTATCATCAGACTTCTCAACAGAAAACTTACAGGCCAGAAGAGAATGGCATTATATATTTAATGCAATGAAACAGAAGGGCTTTGAACCAAAATACTGTATCCAGTATGATTATCATTTAAATTTGAGGGAGGGATTAAACAATTCCCAGACAAGCAAAAGTTGAGGAAATTTGTCTCCCACAAACCACCTCTACAGGATATTTTAAAGGGACTGCTCTAGATGGAAGCACTCCTAAGACTAAATAGATGTCACCAGAGAAAATAAAATCACAGCAAAGAAGCAGACCATCCAAATATCAACTAAAGGCAAAAAACAAAACCACCTATCCATAAAAACAGTCAAAGGAAACACAAAAAAAAGAGTACAGAATAAAACACCTAGTATATAAAGAATAGAGGAGGAAGAATAAGAAGGGAGAGAAATAAAGAAGCATCAGAAAGTGTTTATAATAGCTTAATAAGAGAGTTAAGTTAGACTGTTAGATAGTAAAGAAGCTACCCTTGAACCTTTGTAACCACAAATCTAAAGCCTGCAATGTCAATAAGTACATATCTATCAATAATCACCCTAAGTGTAAAAGGACTGAATGCACCAATCAAAAGACACAGAGTAACAGAATGGATAAAAAAGCAAGACCCATCTATATGCTGCTTCCAAGAGACTCACCTCAAATCCAAAGATATACACAGACTAAAAGTGAAGGGATGGAAAAGGGTATTTCATGCAAACAACAGGGAGATAAAAAGCAGGTGTTGCAGTACTTGTATCACACAAAATAGACTTCAAAACAAAGAAAGCAAGAAGAGATAAAGAAGGACATTACATAATGATAAAGGGGGCAGTCGAACAAGAGGATATAACCATCATAAATATTTATGCACCCAACACAGGAGCACCTACATATGTGAAACAAATACTAACAGAATTAAAGGAGGAAATAGAAAGCAATGCATTCATTTTAGGAGACTTCAACACACCACTCACTCCAAAGGACAGAGCAACCAGACAGAAAATAAGTAAAGACACAGAGGCACTGAACACCACACTAGAATAGATGGACCTAACAGACATCTACAGAACTCTACACCCAAAAGCAGCAGGATACACATTCTTCTCAAGTGCACATGGAACATTTTCCAGAATAGACCACATACTAGGCCACAGAAAGAACCTTGGTAAATTCAAAAATACTGAAATTCTACTAACCAACCTCTCAGATCACAAAGGTATCAAACTAGAAATAAATTGTACAAAGAAAACAAAAAGGCCCACAAACACATGGATGCATAACAACATGCTCCTAAATAATCAATGGATCAACGACCAAATCAAAACAGAGATCAAGCAATATATGGAGACAAATGACAACAACACAAACCCCCAACTTCTGTATGACGCAGCAGCAAAGGCAGTTCTAAGAGAAAAGTATACTGCAATCCAGGCCTATTTAAAGAAGGAACAACAATCCCAAATGAATAGTCTAAAGTCACAATTATTGAAATTGGAAAAAGAAGAACAAATGAGGCCCAAAGTCACCAGAAGGAGGGACATAATAAAGATCAGAGAAGAAATAAATAAAATTGAGAAGAATAAAACAATAGAAAAAAAATCAATGAAACCAAGAGCTGGTTCTTTGAAAAAATAAACAAAAAAGATAAACCCCTAACCAGACTTATTAAGAGAAAAACAGAATCTACACACATAAAAAGAATCAGAAATGAGAAAAGAAAAATCACGATGGACCCCACAGAAATACAAAGAATTATTAGGGAATACTATGAAAATCTATATACTAACAAGCTGGAAATCCTAAGAGAAATGGACAATTTCTTAGAAAAAAACAAATTCCCAAGACTGACCAAGGAAGAAACAGAAAATCTGAACAGACCAATTACCAGCAACGAAACTGAATTGGTAATCAAAAAACTACCCAAGAACAAACCCTCGGGACAGGAGAGATTCACTCCTGAATTTTATCAGACATATAAAGAAGACATAATACCCATTATCATTAAATTTTTCCAAAAAATAGAAGAGGAGTGAATACTCCCAAACTCATTCTATGAAGCCAACATCACTATTATACCAAAACCAGGCAAAGACGCCACCAAAAAAGAAAATTACAGACCAATATCCCTGATGAACACAGATGCAAGAATACTCAACAAAATATTAGCAAACCGAATTCAAAAATACATCAAAAAGATCATCCATCATGATCAAGTGGGATTCATCCCAGGGATGCAAGGATGGTACAACATTCGAAAATCCATCAACATCATCCACTACATCAACAAAAACAAGGACAAAAACCACATGATCATCTCAATAGATGCTGAAAAAGCATTCGACAAAATTCAACATCCATTCATAATAAAAACTCTCAACAAAATGGGTATGGAGGGCACGTACCTCAACATAATAAAGGCCATATATGACAAACCCACAGACAACATTATACTTAACAGTGAGAAGCTGAAAGCTTTTCCTTTAAGATTGGGAACAAGACAAGGATGCCCACTCTCCCCACTTTTATTAAGCATAGTTCTAGAGGTCCTAGCCAGGGCAATCAGACAACACAAAGAAATAAAAGGCATCCAGATTGGTAAGGAAGAAGTCAAACTGTCTCTGCAGATGACATGATATTATACATAAAAAACCCTCAAGAATACACTCCAAAATGACTAGATCTAATATCTGAATTCAGTAAAGTTGCGGGATACAAAATTAATACACAGCAATCTGTTGCACTTCTAAATACTAACAGTGAACTAGCAGAAAGAGAAATCGGGAAAACAATTCCATTCACAATTGCATCAAAAAGAATAAAATACATAGGAATAAACCTGATCGAGAAAGTGAAAGACTTACACTCTGAAAACTACAAGACACTCAGGAGAGAACTTTAAGATACCAAAAAATGGAAACACATCCCGTGCTCATGGATAGGATGAATTAATATGGTCAAAATGGCCATCCCGCCTAAAGCAATCTACAGATTCATTGCAAACCCTATCAAAATAACAACAGCATTCTTCAATGAACTAGAGCAAATAGTTCTAAAATTCATATGGAACCACAAAAGACCTAAATAGCTAAAGCAATCCTGAGAAGGAAGAATAAACTGGGGGGAATTACGCTCCCTGACTTCAAGCTCTACAACATTGGCAAATATCTCTTGGACATAAATATGAGCAACTTCTTCATGAACACATCTCCCTGGGCAAAGGAAACAAAAGCAAAAATGAACAAGTGGTACTATATCAAACTAAAAAGCTTCTGCACAGCAAAGGACACCATCAATAAAACAAAAAGACATCCTACATTATGAGAGAATATATTCATAAATGACATATCCGATAAGGGGTTGACATCCAAAATACATAAAGAGCTCATGCACCTCAGCAAACAAAAAGCAAATAAGCCAATTAAAAAATGGGCAGAGGAGCTGACCGGAAACGTCTCCAAAGAAGAAATTCAGATGGCCAACAGGCACATGAAAATATGCTCCACATCACTAATCATCAGAGAAATGCAAATTAAAACCACAATGAGGTATCACCTCACACCAGTTAGGATGGCCAACATCCAAAAGACAAACAACAAATGTTGGTGAGGATGTGGAAAAAGGGGAACCCTCCTACACTGCTGGTGGGAATGCAAATTAGTTCAACCATTGTGGAAAGCAGTATGGAGGTGCCTCAAAAAACTCAAAATAGAAATACCATTTGACCCAGGAATTCCACTCCTAGGAATTTAACCTAAGAATGCAGCAGCCCAGTTTGAAAAAGACATATGTACCCCTATGTTTATCACAGCACTATTTACAAAAGCCAAGAAATGGAAACAACCTAAGTGTCCATCAGTAGATGAATGGATAAAGAAGATGTGGTACATATACACAATGGAATATCATTCAGCCATAAGAAGAAAACAAGTCCTACCATTTGCAACAACATGGATGGAGCTAGACGGTATTATGCTCAGTGAAATAAGCCAGGTGGAGAAAGACAAGTATCAAATGATTTCACTCATCTGTGGAGTACAGAACAAAGAAAAAACTGAAGGAACAAAACAGCAGCAGACTCAGAGAACCCCAAAATGGACTAACAGTTACCAAAGGGAAAGGAACTGGGGAAGATGGGTGGGAAGGGAGGGATAAAGGGCAAAAAGGAGTATTACAATTGGCACACTTAATGTAGCGGGGGTGTTGGTGGCATACAGGGAAGGCAATATTACACAGAGAAGACAAGTAGTGATTCTATAGCATCTTACTATGCTGATGGACAGTGACTGTAATGGGGTATGGTGTGGGGACTTGATAATGGGGGGGGTCTAGTAACCATAATATTGCTTGTGTAATTGTACATTAATAATAGCAAAAAAAATTTATTAAAAAAAGACATATGCACCCCTATGTTTAGTGCAACACTATTTACAATAGCCAAGAAATGGAAGCAACCTAAGTGTCCATCAGTAGATGAATGGATAAAGATGATGTGGTACATGTACACAATAGAATATTATTCAGCCATAAGAGAACAAATCCTACCATTTGCAACAACATGAATGAAGCTAGAGAGTATTATGTTTAGTGAAATAAGCCATGTGGAGAAAGACAAGTACCAAATAATTTCACTCATTTGTGGAGTATAACAACAAAGCAAAACTGAAGGAACAAAACAGCAGCAGACTCACAGACCCCAAGAAGGGACTAACAGTTACCAAAGAGAAAGGGGGTGGGAAGGGTGGGTTGGGAGAGAGGGAGATGGGGATTGAGGGGAATTACGATTAGCACACATAATGTAGGGGGTCATGGGGAAGGCAGTATAGCACAGAGAAGACAATTAGCTACTCTATAGCATCTTACTATGCTGATGGACATTGACTAAAATGGGGTATGTGGGAGGTCTTGATCATATGGGTGAATGTAGTAACCACGATGTTGCTCATGTGAAACCGTAAGATGTGTAGCAATGATACCTTAATAAAAAAAAGTTATATATATACTGCCACTTTTTGAAAAACTCTCTAGATATTTTTACATATGTTTATAAGAAAGAAGAAAGACACATAAGACTTTAGATTAATATTAGTTGTGCCAGGGAGCTGGAATTAGACTGAAGGTAGAAGCAGAGGTATAGTATAAACTCCTCATTAATACTTGCAGTGCTTCTCTTGTGAGCGTATTTATCATTATAATTTTTTAAATCTAAGAAAATGATAAAAGGTAATTCATACTCTATGAAGTTAGTATACATTAATTTAAGTAGTCCTTTTACTTGGTGACACCTCTGCTATATGATTCATTACATACTGTGTTTGTTTATTCAATACTTACTTATGTCCCAACTTACAATGGATGGGGCATCAAAAAAAGATGCTGGATATATGACGGAGAAAAAGAGAGACTTAATATCTACCACCAGGAAGCTTAGCTTGGCAGCAGAAATGGACATTTAAACAAATAGTTACAGAAATGAATATAATTATGATTAATGCTAAGAAGAAATTCAAGGTGACTTAAGAACATATAACAGTAAGCCATACCTAACGTGGGGAGTCAGAAAAATATTATTGATTTAACATTGCTCAAACTAGGACATAGAGACAAAGCTAGCTGGAGAGGTTGGTTATGGGAAGAGTACATATTTCAGAATGTTTGATGTGAAGAGGAATTAACAGTGCTAAAAAAAAAAAGACACACCCGGATTAGAAAGAAAAAGCTATGGAGGATCAGGCAGGATCTTTTGGAGGCTCTGTAAAGTACCAAGGAAGAGACTAACATGATTTAATAATTTGGGGGTTTTTTTCCCGCTTCTTTACATTTTTAGAAGATCACAATCATTTTGACTATATATTAGGACAACTAGGCTAGAAAGGAGCAATTGTAGAAGTGAGAAAAAAAGTTAAGAGGCTATACTAAAGCCCAAGAGGGGTTATGGGGGTTCAGAGTAGGATGACAACAGTAAGAAATGAAGAAAGTATGTGGATTCCAGATATACCTGGGAGATAAAATTCAAAGGATTCTGGGCAGCAACAAAGAGAATAAGGAATGCTGGAGAAAGTGAGCAATGCAGTGTTTAGCTGACTGGTTGTGGGAGGCAGGCAGGGAGGGGAGATCATGAATTCAGTTTAGTATGTTCATTCTAAGATACTCATGAAACAATCAGAAGGGGAGCACCTGGTAGTTAGTGCCTTTGAGTCTGGGGACTCAGAAATTTATACTCGAAAGGTAAATCCAGGTATTGTCTACGTAGAGATGGTAACTGAATCAATGGGAACAGATGAGATTCCCTAGGGAAACTAAGTAGAGTTAGGCAAAAAGGCCCAAGCATAAGCCCTAAGCAACTCCAATATTAAAGGCACTAATAAAGATGTAGAATATATAAAAATGCCAGGAAGAATACCTGGAGAAGTAGGAGGGGAAGCAGGTGAAGAAGATGATAGAAGTCAAATAGTTGGGGTGGGAGGACAATTAAAAAAGAGGTGAATAAGCAGTCCTATTTGATGTGCTGAAAAGACAAGATGAGGCCTGAAAAATGAAAGGATTTTTGTAAAAATGGGAGAGACCCAAGTATGTTTAATATTGATGGAAAGAAGCCAACAGAGCAAGAAAGGATGAAAACAGACAAAATAACGGCTAATCTCAAGTTCCTAAAAGTTTTTTTCAGGGGAGGGGCAGGGCTCAGAAAAGGGATCCAAAGTACAAGTGGAAGAAGTGGAAAGAAAGACAAATCACCTCACAAAGAAAAAAACATACTTAGATCTGTATTTAAAAATTATAAATTTATGTATCTGATAAAGTTGTTAGGCAAGTTCCACACTGATAGCTTTTTTTTCCTGTGAAATAATAAACAAGATTTTCTGCTGAGAATGAAGAAGAAAAGTCAGAGATCTGAGAAAAATGGTATTTGCAATGCAGAGCAGGAAAAAGAGTGGACTAGAATCCAAATGTATCAAGAATCCTAGGAAGTGCCGAGGACCCATGGGCTTTAACTGCAGAGGCATCTATCTGTCTGGTGCTCTGACTCTTCTCCAGCAACCTTAGCTGCTCAAGTACAGGACTGGAGAAGAGAGAGAATGGGCTCATTCATGGTGAAGTTTTGCTGGAGAGCTGAAACAGAAAGTTACTGGTTGGAACAAAAAGCTATTAGGCAAGTATTTCGGGGTGCCTGTAAAAGAGCAATTGAAATAATCCTGGAATCCAAGCTGGATACAAAGAGTAGTAGAGACAAAAAAGGGCTGGGCTGATTAGAAGGAAGAAAGTCAATGGACCAGAGGCTCCAAAGCAATCAAGGAAGGATCAAAGCAGAAGTAACTGAGACTGGCCACTACAAGGACAAGAAAAGGTTATGGTGAGAGTGGGGTATTTCAATTACAATTTTACAAGTAGAATGGTTATGAGTACAGCAAGGTCCAGGATGTACATGAGGTGGGAATAGGGGCTGAAGACGTATTAGCCAATGAAAAAGTAAAGAGATCTACTTATGTGTCTGCCTCCATTTAGTGTAACTAGCTGCTCAGGAAATGCAACTGGCGTTCCTAGATGCCTGATACATGGTATGTAGTCAGCAAATGTTTGATAAGTAAATGAATGAATTGATACAATTCTAGTTTCAGATTTCTCTGCAGCACAGACAATGCTACATTGTGTACTCATGAATATAAGTTCATAAAAATTATTTTAAATTACTTCTTTGGAAAATAAGAAAATTGTTCAACATGTCTAAATCATAAATATCCAACAGTTCACTGCCATTTCATTATGACAGAAGTAAGCAGAACCTCTTACTTTCAAAATGAACTATTCCATCAATCTGATCAATAAATCCATTCATACGTCCTTCTGTTATCATTTGCGATGCTATCTTTTCTGCCTGTAAAAAAATGTTTTTTAATTTTAAAAATTAACTCTTTTAAACTTTAATTATCATATCTACAGTTATTCACATGTGAGAAGAGAATTGAAAGCTCTTGGTCTACTACCCATCACTAAGCTTTACAGATGTGGTCACTTGCCATTCATTAAAAGAGTAAATCTTATAAATCTACCTATTTTTAGTCCCCATTCTTTATGAGCACAATCCATTATTTTAATTGGGATCTGTTTTTCTTGTGACATTTTGGACAAGAACCCAGGCCTCTTACCAATTTTTTCCTCTGCTCAAAACCAAACTAACTGTTTTTCTTCTCACTGGGATCAATGCCTCAAAAAAAAAAAAAGTTTTCCTATTTTATTTCATTTCAATTTTCACAGTTTATCACCCCAAAAATTCTTAGGAAAGTGGCATTCTTGAAGAAAAACTGAAAGAAGGAATAGATTTTCAAATTTAAAAGGGAGTTAAAAGGATTTAAAAGACAATTAAAGGGGAACAAAAAGTCCTCTACCTAGCTCCTAAAGACATAGTTCATGTTTGCCATGTAAGCAATCTGGGTTGTGATTTAAGTCATTTAAGTAATTCTGACCATCTTCACAATCAATCCTAAATCATTCCTGAACAGACAGACTGTGATTGGTATTTCTTGTTAAAAATATATTCACTTCCCTTAGCCTCAGCAAAGGATCAAACCTCAATGCCTATGAAGAAAGTATCTTTTAATGGTAATTTAAGCTTTGGTTCCCATATTGTTTCACTTCTCTTATTGCATATTGAATATGTATGTACAAGTAAGGGAATTATATTAGAAAATCTTAAATTAAAATTTCACTAACAGATAAAAGGGGATGTGACCCCTAACTACGTGACTTTAAGGTTTGCAAGTTAGGTGAAAGTAAGGTTGATTGCTTACTTTTACTATTATTTAGAATTAAGAGAATGCTTTGTAAATGATACCTGAAATATGCTTCTAAATACTACTGATAACTTTACTGGAATATATACATCACCTACCAAACCCTTATCATGACTAAGAATGAAATTAATTCCCTAATAACTCAGTCAACTTAAGTTAAATCATGCACAGAAATTACAACAGAATAGCCTGGAGTATTACTATAGTCATTCTCTCAAAGAAATGAAATATTCAACCTTTGGGTCAATCTAGAGCAGAAAAAAGAAGTAAGGCATGTATTGGAATCTTGTTAATCAGAAATCAGAAACCACTATGAAGTGTATTTAAACAGACACTAAACAAAGATATTCTCACAAAATGGGTATCATAACCTAGAACCCCTTTAAGATTGCCATTCTGGGTCACTTTATCATAAAAATACAATTTAAAAAAAGTACCATCACAGTACTATTTTAACATTCAAAAAATGTATTTCTATCTGAGGCTTTTTATGTGTATTTCTGTTGCAGTTGCCAATATTTATCAATTATATATTTTATTTTCCCATTACATCAATAGGTTTAGTCTCTTAACTTCCTTTTTATGTATTAGAAACAAGAAAATACCTTAGCTGCAGGGATCTCTAAAAGAGCTCCAAGTTCTTCAAAGGTAATATTATTATATAATTTGCTTGCAGACAACAAATTGTGTTCAATAACTGCTCTGTCCAAGATGCTAGAACCTTAAATAAATATGTTATAAATTTAAAACTTGTTTTATACTCATATAAGACTCATCCTTTTCCCCCCAAAATTTCTAGGCAAGTAATAACTCATAATCATTGTCTTTATTCCTCTTATCAAAATTTTAAAAGGAACCAAAATGCCTCATATACTTTGAAGAATATACAATTAAATACAAAAAACATATTTTTAAAAATAAGTGATTAGCAAGTAGTTACTAACTAGTTGAATGGATTTAACCCTTTTTGGGTTTGAGGTTGTGCTTCCTCAGTGTAGCTATCAGATTCATTAACATTTCTTTTCTGGCTATTAGCACACATTTTTATTAGCAAGCAGCCAACAAAACAATCATGCAACCTGTTTTGCAAGCTTGATAAAGTCAATGCATACAGCTTAACAGAAATATCTCTTTTGGACACTCCACAAGCACCTAACTCTGAGACAAATATGAGAAATATTTGGAAGGCAGGATCAGCTAACCATGAGAGATCAGGCATAGCATCCTCCCTTAAGTGAGGTAATACAAGGCCCAACAAAGTTCTGGACATTAAGGCCCCACGCTGCAGGTGTTAGACTTCTGGGCTCACCTAATTTTTTTCTTTCCAGTTTTACTGAGGTATAATTGACAAATAACATTATGTTAGCTTAAGGTGTAAGACATAATGATTTGATATATGTATATATTGTGAAATGATTACTATAGTAGTTAACATCCATCACCTCATATAGTTATGAATTTTTTTCCTCACATAGTTGTTAAGTTTTTTAGCAACTTTCAAATATAAAGACTTAGATAAATGGAAGTATAGGAAGACTTAAAATTAAGATGTCAACACTCCCCTAACTGACCTATAGACTCAATGCCATCCCTATCAAAATTCCAGCTGGCTTCTTTGCAAAACTGAAACTGACCTTACTATTCACACACAAATTCAAGGGACCCAAAACAATTGTGAAAAAGAAATAAGTTGGAAGACTCACATTTCCTGATTTCAAAACTTACTATAAAATACCAAAACAGTGTGGTACTGGCACAAGGACAGGAATTATAGAATAATGGAATAGAATTGAGAGTCCAGAAACAAATTCTCACATTTATGGTCAATAGATTGTCAACAAGAATGCCAAGACAATTCAACGGGGAAATAAGTCTTTTCAACAAATGGTGCCGAGAAAACTGGATATACACATGCCAAAGAATAAACCTGGACCCTACCTTATACTGCAATACAAAAATTAACTCAAAATGAATCAAAGATCTAAATGTAAGAGTTACAACTATAAAACTTCAGAAGAGAACAGAACCAATCTTCATGACCTTGGATTAGGCAATGGTTTCTTAGATATGACACTGAAATCATGAACAACAAAAGAAAAAACAGATCATTTGGACTGCACCAAAATTTAAAACTTTTGTGTTTCAAAGGATACCATCAAAAAGGTGAAGAAAAAATACAGGGAGTGAGAGAAAATATTTTCAAATCATCTGATAATGATCATATCTAGAATCTATGAAGAATTCTTACAATTCGATAATAAAAGAAATACCTCAATTGAAAAATTGGCAAAGGATCTGAATAGTTTGATAAAGATATACAAATGGCCAATAAAGCATACGAAAAGGTGCTTTTAACTCCCACCTTCAAAGAAACATCATTAACCCTCAGGGAAATGCAAAGCAAAACAAAAAAATACAAGTTAATACCCACTAGGAAGGCTAAATAAAAAATATATATAGTAAGTGTGGGAGATAATACAGAAAAAATGGAACCCTTACATCTGGCAGGAATGTAATATGGAGCAGCCTCATTGGAAAACAGTCTGGCAGCTCTTCAAAAAACTAAACACAGAGTTACTATATGACTCAGTTCATTCTACTCCTAGATATATACCCAGGAGAATTAAAAACTTGTGTCCATACAAAAACCTTTACATTAATGTTCACAGCAGCATTATTAATAGCCAAAAAGTGAAAACAACCTGTATATCCATCAACTGTTGAAAAAATAAAATGTGGTACATCCATGTAACAAAATATTACTTGGAAATAAAAAGGAATGAAATACTGATACAAACTATAACATGGATGAACCCTGAAAACATGCAAAATGAAAGAAACCAGCAAAAGGATATGTATTATATGATTCCATTATATGAAATGCCCAGAATACGCAAATCTCTAGAGCAGAAAGCAGATTAGCAGTAATGTTGCACAACTCTGGGACTATACTAAAAACGACTGAATTGTAATTAAAAAAAAAAAACTGTCTCAAAATTTCTAGCCTAAGGTCATAATGCCAAAAAACAAAACTGTCCCAAAGAGATAAATAAGGAAAGCAATAAAGTCTAAAATGGAAGAGGAAGAAGACAAAATATCTGTCCTCTTTACAGTCCCATGTGAGAAGTTTGAGAATCATTTACATTCTGAATGATCCTCGTGAGTATCCCTCTTTTAGAAAAAAATAATTATCTTTTTAGAAAAGACTACATATCTTTTCATTTTTTTCATAGCCAGAAAGTCATGATCTGAATGAAGCTTAAATCTGTAGCTCAACTGTATCAATTCTGGAAACTTTTTCTTATTTATGTAGCTTTTATGTCACACATCTTCTTGCACAAAGAATTCAAAGCTGCTCAGAAGAATATACAGAACGAAAGACAAGGAAATTTAAAAGTAAAAAAGAAAAACGAGTAGCAACAATCAAACACCTACACACTATTTACAGGTGGGCTACAAATTTAATTTTAAGCTTTCTAGCAGCCAACCAAAGCAAGAAAACCAATCAGTTATCAACTCATGATGTGTTTACATAAAGTAAATACCAACTGCTCAGGAGAATCACAACTAATCCTAAGACTGTAAAGGAATTTTCCTGAGGATCTTCATAAACAATATCCTACAGGAAAAATAACTGTTGTAGACAGAAAGGTGATAATCAACTGGTTTGCTTCTTAAAGTGCAATTAAAACAAATTCAATAGGAGTCAGTCAGTATAACCCCTTCACTGACCTGCCTGAATTCAAGGCAGCAAGATTAGGTGACGTGTACACCTGTCAGCTAACCCCTACATAAATGACTCTACCGCTAAATTCTCTTTGATACAGGATGCCACTGAATCCAAGGCAGTGAGTCTAACAGATCTACATGTTACCTTGATCTTTTCCATGTTTCTGATGATCTACGTCCTTATTTTTATTACTATGCATGTTGTTATAAGCTACTTTAAAATCATTGTAGACAAACATACATAAAATAATTGATGTTATAAACAAGCAACTATTATAAACTCTTTTCCTGGCAAACAGACTCTGACTTAAGCAAATACATCTCTTAACTAGGAAACATGACACCAAGTTCTATTCTTATTGGTAATGCTTTCACCCTAAATAACCCTGGGCAAACTACCTTGCCAAATTTTGCTCTAAAATAGGACTGGGTAATTATGCTCTGTTACAAACTGATGCTTAAAATTTAGATACTTATCAAATGGTTTGAGCTTTTTAAAAAACAGGCACTATAAGTACAGCTTAAAATTCTTCTGCCCTTAGTTCCCTCAAAAATTCATTACTCCACAAAATGCTTTCCATCAAAGATATTTTTGTACTTCAAACCCGTACCTGTGTATGATACCCATTTTCAGTCAATATAATATTCTTTTATCAAGTGTTATATATATAAAAATATTGTAGAAAAATATCAAGATGCTTCAAATTTCACATACTTTCCATTAGTGCATACCTAAATATTTACTACCACATACGTGTAAGGCATGATCATTACCATCAGCTGTAGTTGCTTTTTGGTGAGGCATCAGCATGGCAGCAAATTCTTGAAGCTGATTTCCTCTGATGATCCTATCCAAGTACATTTTCTCTAGGATCCCATAAGCAGCAAGTTGCTGGCACCTTTCATCCTTAAAAAGAGTTGCCAGCATCCGAGAACGCTGCTGTCCTAAGGGAAACAAATGAGCATCAAATATCCTCAACTATTTCTTCAATAAAAAACAATCTTTGTTATGACTAATTTTGCCTACTAAAATATACAGTCCACTCTTGTTATCTGCATTAGCTATGTTCTATAAAGTTGCTGCCAACACTGAATTAGTAAACACTCAATTGTTGCTCCTAAAGGAAATACAGGGTTAGGTTCTTACGAGCCTCTGGTCACAACATTGTTGTCAGCTGATCATATGCAACCCTGTTTTATGTGTGTTTCTGTGGAAAAGCACCTTATTTAATATATATTGTTGATTCATTATTCATGATAATATATAAATAGGGAGTGTTGTGATGTACCATTACTTAAAAGATATATCAAAAAATGTGTGACAGAAAGAAAGCAAATATATGAAAAAAAGCCAGGAAAATTTAGAAAAAAGGAATAAAGGGAGAGTAGCTCTGCTTTGATACTAAAACATAAAGCTATAATAATTCAAAGAGCACAGTACTAGTATATTCATAAAGAGGCTAATTAATGGAACAGAACACTATATCCAGAAATCTACTATAATGTGCTTCAAATCAATCAGGAAAAAAGAAAGGCTATTCAATAAAGGATGCTAAGTCAAAAGACTAGCCATTTAGCAAAAAAAAAGGTTAATTCCCTATCTCATTCCTTACACTAAAATAAATCCAAATGGATTAAGTTTCACAAGTAAATTTAAGAAAGAAGTAGGCTAAACTCATCTATACTAGTGCTTATTCTTGAAGGTGGGGTTGGAAATAGTGACTAGGAGGAAGAAGAAAGTCCAAAAATGAACCCCTAAAGCAGCGATTCTCAAGGGGATGCCTAAGACCTTTTCAAGGGATCACTATTTTGATAATAACGTAAGGATATCCCTTGCCTTTTTCACTGCATTGGCGTTTGCACCGCTGGTACAAAAACAAATGGTGGCCAAAACTGGTGGCACACAGCACAAATCAAGGCAGTGACACTAGAACTAAACTGTATTGTACCACACACTCAACAGTGCACCAATATTTTCCAAATAACCAATACATGACTGTACAAAACCTTGCATGAGTAAAAGATCCATTCAAAGATTTTAACATAAGAGAATGCAAAAAGTTCATCAATACGGTTTCAGATGCCACCTTGCAACTAACCTGTAAGAGATTATATCACTTGTCAAGTTAAGTGTATCAAAGAAGAACACCCACAATTATCTGAAAAAGCCATTAATATGCCTTTTTCCAACTACACATTTGGATTTCCAACTATACATCTGGATTTTTCAACTATACTCTATGAAGTTGGAATTTCTTCATATACTTCCACTAAAACATGTCAAAACTGACTGAATACAGAAATACCTTTAAGCATTTTGTTTATTAAGCAAGACATTGAGATTTGAAAAAAACGTAAAACAATTCTGTTCTAACTTTTCTTGCTTTAGAAAATAATTACTTTATAAAAACATGTCATTTCTGTTTATATGTAATGAAGCTACTACTGTTACTATTAAATGAATTAGTGTTTTTGAAATTTCTCATTTCAATTTCTAATTGAATAACAGTAATCAGTAGATATAGCCTAAAAAGTATAAAGAGTGTAAGGGGTCCTGAGGCCAGAGGATTTGAGAACCTAAATACTAAAAGAAAACATGCAACAATTTAAAATATATAATTTCGGAGTAGGAAAAACCCTTCTGAGCAAGTCAACAAGAACCAGAAGCCATGAAAGAAAAAATTAACATAGATACATATAAAAATTTAAAGTTTCTGCATGGCAAAAATTCAATGAACAAAGCCAAAAATAGGAAATAGAGGAAAATTTTCCACAAATTGGAAAAAAAACTTTGTTGAATTTCTCATATACAAAGATACTCATAAGTCACCAAGGATAAAAACCCAAAAAAAATGGCTAATGGACATAAACAGAAAACTCACTGAAAAAAAAAATTACATGTTTTTCAACAGTGATTTTTTAAACATATGAAATGATGCTCAAGGGGATTCATAATAAATGAAATGCAAATTAAAACCAAACTAAAAAACTAACCTTCATTTGTCAGATTAGCAAAGATTAAAAAATGTGATATGTGTGAAGAATCAGGTACACACGGACATTGTTTGGAGGGTGACACTAAAAGGGCAATGTATAATTTCTATCACAAGTTTAAATGTATGTACCCTTGGAGTCAAGAATTTAACCTATACATCTATTTACACATATGTGTATAATCACTACAGCATTGTTTGTAATTGACTACAAATTATAATAAAGTCAAACAATAAAAAAATCAAAAAGAATGAGCTATATGTACCGACATATGAAAATCACTATGATATATAGCTACATGAAAAAACAAGCGGCAAAAGTGTGTATCATGCTACCACTTGGATGTAACAAGAGGGGATATATACACATGCACTTCTATACTGAAAGAAATACAAGTAACAAGCAATAGTTCTTTACACCTGAAAGCAGTACCATTTTCTGTACTGCCTTTTCAGTAACAAAAATAAAGATCGCTGCTTCATAAAGACTGAGATGTGTCATCTGACCACATCATTAAGATCTCCACTAAACATTCTCAAAAATAAACATTCTAAAATGATTCAGAAAAGCCACAGTTTTGAATTTTGAGCATTTCCTCTCAATGCTCTTTTTGCTTTGTAAGTTGAGTGACTTACATGCTATAATTTAGTAAAAAGAACAAAAGACAGGTTTTTTAACATCTGTTGAAAAAAAGGATAAATGCCAGGTCTAAAACTGAAATGTGAAGGTTAAAAATAAACATCCCAAAAGCAGTACATTAATTATCATATCACCAATCTCTAGATTTTAATTTTTGTTTCACTTTACATAATTCTCATTTAATATTTTGTTATCCATTTTTGAAGTGATATTTTAGAAGAATTAAACTTCATATTATCTCTTGACTATTCTTAATATATGTGGGTAACGGACAGGCATAGTTAAACATTTTTAAGTTAACAATCCATTTTATTGTTGTTTTTTCACTGTTTAAATGTTTAAACTAAATTTACCATAATTATATTAGTAAGACAGCCCCTTGAAGAACAGTGCCTTGCTAAATCTTCCAACAGTAATGACTCTGCAATGATTAGGCAAAGATAAACTGTTCATTAAAGCATAAATTACATGTTTACCTGCTGATGCTAAGATGGTACAGTGCAAAGCATGTTTTAAGGCCTCTAGTCTTTCACTTTCGTGCACTATTGTCTTGTAAGACAGCTCATTGTACCTCTGTGCAGCTTCAATGAATTTTCTTCTATAATCAAGAACACGTGCATAGCATACCTACAGAGAAAAAAATGTTTCAATTGGGGGGAAAACTAAAAAAGCAAAAACAAAAAATAAAAAAGATTTTCTAATGCATAATAAATAGCATTTATCAAATATTCTGCAGCTTCTTAATATAGCAGGATTATCTAATAAAAATTCACTCCAAATCAGCTCATCTTTACCTTATAATGTATCTGTAATTGTTCGTTGGTAGACTCATTCTGAAGCAATGATGCTCGATTTATGTAAGCTTCTGCCTGGACTGGATCATCATCCTCCAGATAGAGCCTAGCAATCTTCAAGTAAGTCTCCAGCTTATAATCTACATTGTATTGTCTAGGATATAACAGAAAAACACAGAATGACTAAATATTCTATCAAGATAATTTATAAGAGTGGTAGGAAATGAGGCTTTTTTTCCTTATACATATTCTGTTAATATAAGGGAATCAAACTTTTCACTGCATTATATTATAAGAAAGCTAAAAAAAAATTTCCAAAATAAATTCTATTGAATTTTTATCATCACTGTTCACATTGTATTTAACTTCCTTCAATCATCAAATAGTCTCATAAATCAAAGGTCTTAAAAGAAAAAAATGCCCAGTTTAGGGCTAATATCATATATTACTATTGGGATTATAAATGACCACAACCATCCTGGAAAACAATTCGGCAAGAGCTCTCCTACCATCCTTGAAATCCCTTAAAATACATATACTCTTTACCCCTATTTCTTACCTACAGAAAATAAGTCCTAAGCAAATAGTCAGGGATGTGCACACATATGCATATACAAGGAATATTTATTTGCAAAATTATTCATAAATATCTATGATAGGAAAAATTTGGAAATTACCTACTGTGGTATTTAGGGTAATCAATTAAATTGTGATACATAAAGAAGGTAGAATAATATAGTTATTATCATTACTTTGTGAAAACAGTCATCATATATTTTTGCTAAGTGAGAAAACTAAGCAAAATGGTATGTAAGACACCATTAAAAGTTATTTCCATACACTATATATATCAAGATAGTAACAGCAATTATCTGCAGATGGTGAAATTACAGGTGGTTTGCATTTTCTTCTTCATCCCACTGATCACACCTTTTGCAAGAAATGCACAACTGAAAACCTCACATAATTCAAGGTGAATCCTCACAGAAAAATTCACCTTTTCTATTTGCAGTGGAAATGGTGCCACCATGTGGCAAGAAGAGTTTACAATTCACCTGGCCCCAGCTCTGAACCTAATTCTTTGTACATTTTTTATAATTCAGTTCTTGTGCACTCATATATTAATACTTGTACTATTTCCATTCAAAACTCAAATTTTCACAAACTTCTATAAAAAGCACTATACTTTTTTGAATTTTATGCCAAGTGTATCTAACTCTAATATTCAGAATTTTTTTTTTTGGTATCGTTAATGTACAATCACTTGAACATTATGGTTACTAGACCCCCTATTATCAAGTCCCACCCACATACCCCACTACAGTCACTGTCCATCAGCATAGTAAGATGCTATAGAATCATTACTTGTCTTCTCTATAAATACTGCCTTTCCTGTGTCCCCCGCTGCTGCATTACATGTGCTAATCGTAATGCCCCTTTTCCCCCCTTATCGCTCCCTTCCCACCCATCCTCCCCAGTCCCTTTCCCTTTGGTAACTGTTAGTCCATTCTTGAGTTCTGTGAGTCTGCTGCTGTTTTGTTCCTTCAGTTTTTTCTTTGTTCTTATACTCCACACTCAGAATTATTTTTTAAAGAAAAACATTTTCAATCATTTTTCCAGATTCTACTTATTATTTTTACTTTAAGTTAATGTCTTTAGAAACCACTAAATTTTCTGTTCTTGGTATTTTTGCAGATGAAGATAATGCTACAGGGCCCTTAAAATGGTAATTACCACCCAGCCTTTTCAAACTAGCAAAAAAAAAAATGAATTAACAAGAGGTCCTGGAAAAAAAAATTAACATCTACATATAAAGGTTTTTTCATAAACTGGCCACTTTTTCAAGAGGCATCACTGCCTGACAAGTCCATAAATAATGCACAAAAGGCAAGATGCCTGTAGTACTGTTTGCCTTATCATCACAAATATTAATGAAGTCAAAAAAAGAATCCCTCATTCACCTGGTAAAGGGTAGAGAAACAATTGAAATATTTTTATGCCTGTTCACAACTGGTTTTTTTTGGTTAAGTTTTATTGATATACACTCTTATGAAGGTTTCACATGAAAAACTATATGGTTACTAAATATTCATCCGTATTATGGAGTCCCCCCAGATACCCCATTGCAGTCACTGTCCATCAGAGTAGTAAGATGCCACAAAGTCACTATTTGCCTTCTCTGTGCTACACTATCTTCCCCGTGATCCCCCCCACACCATGTGTACCAATCATCATACCCCTCAATCCGCTTCTCCCTCCCTCCCCTACCACGCCCCTTTGGTAACTGCTAGTCCCTTCTTGGAGTCTGTGAGTCTACTGCTGTTTTGTTCCTTTGGTTTTCCTTTGTTGTACTCTACAAATGAAGGAAATCATCACAACTGGTATTTTTATACCTTCCAATTGAAAGGGGAGTGTGTTTCAAAATATAACCAAGAGAGTGAGAGGGGCTCCAGATGGTTGCGTGAGTAGGACGGCAGAAATCTCCTCCCAAAACCATATAGATTTTTGAAAATACAACAAATACAACTATTCCTAAAAGAGAGACCAGAAGATAACAGCACAACAGCAGGCTACAGCTACATCTGCGAGAACTCAGCATCTCACGAAAAGGGTAAGATACAAAGCCGTGACCCGGCGGGACCCGAGCACTCCCCCAACACCAGCTCACTGGCAGGAGGAAAAGAATCAGAGTGGGGAGGGAGTGGAAGCACAGGACTACTAAATAACCAGCCCTAGTAATCTGCACCGGGAGCACAGACACACCTTGCATGCTGTACTGAATATTTGAGAAATGGAAAAGTAAAACCCAAAACGGAGACTGCGAGCAGGTCCCCACAGCTGGCTCCCCTGGGAAAAAAGAAAATCGGGCACTTTTTAAAAGTCTTAAAGGGACAAGGGCTCAACAGCTGGACAAAATCATCGCAGCACATTCAGCCCAGCAGGCTGGGAATCTTGAGGAACTTCAGGCTCCCTAACAACCTGGGGGGTAATGCAGCCCTAAAGTCCCTCACAGTGATAAGCAGCCTGCCATTCATTCCCCCCGCCTGGCGCTGCAAGCAAACCAGCTGACCCACCACAGCTATGGAGCAGCCGCACAACAGCCCCGCCCACAGCAACCACATAGTCTCCTCCCAGCGTGCAGCTAACCGGGACAGGCAGAGGAAGCCAGAGCAAGGTCCGGAAGGCACAAAGGGGTGCCATTCCACAGGAGAACACACACAGCACGTCTGCCACCCCCGGCAGGGTTCCAGGCTATCCGAAGGCCGCCCCACTCACGGCAGCTCAGAGGATTATCACAGAGACTACTCCCAGCGTGCAGGCAGAGGACACAGGCAGCTGAACAGGAGCATGGTCTGGAAGGCACGAAGTGGCGCCATTCTTGAAGGAGAACACACCTGGCAAGTCTGCCACCCCCAGAGTGCACTACACTTTCCCAAAGGCCACCCCGCCCACAGCAGCTCAGGGGATTATCCCAGAGACTATTCCCGGTGTGCGGGTAGATGGCACAGGCAACAGAAGCTGGAGCAAGGTCCAGAAGGCAAGAAGGGGCACCGATCTCACAGGAGAACACACCCGGTGCATCTGCTGCCTGCCACCCCCTGAAGTGCACTAGGCTTTCCCAAAGGCCACCCCACCCACGGCAGCTCAGGAGATTATCCCAGAGACTGCTGCCAGTGTGCGGGTACATGGCACAGGCAGTGGGGAAGGGCAAGGTGACCAACAAACAGGAAGGGACTTTGTTCTCCCAGTTGACACATGTGCCACCTACCTGTGACCACTTCTATCGCCATGAAAAGGCAGAAGAATCTGGTCCAGTCAAACATTACTCAGACTACCCCAGAAAGAGGGCCTGGTGACATAGATATAACCAATCTCCCTGAAAAAGAATTCAAAATAAAAGTCATAACCATGCTGATGGACATGCAGAGAAATATGCAAGAGCTAAGGGATGAAGTCCGGAAGGAGACAACAGAAATGAAACAATCAATAGAAGATCTTAAGAGCAGACTGGGCAAGGTACAAGAGACTGTCAATGGAATTGAAATCAGAGAACAGGAATACAGAGAAGCTAAGGCAGAGAGAGATAAAAGGATCTCTAAGAATGAAACAATATTAAGAGAACAGTGTGACCAATCCAAATGGAATAATATTTGCATAATACAGGTACGAGAAGAAGAAGAGAGAGAAAAAGGGATAGAAAGTGTCTTTGAAGAAATAATTGCTGAAAACTTCCCCAAGCTGGGGAAGGAAATAGTCTCTCAGACCATGGAAGCCCACAGATCTCCCAACACAAGGGACCCAAGGAGGACAACACCAAGACATTAATAATTAAAATGGCAAAGATCAAAGACAAGGACACAGTATTAAAGGCAGTCAGAGAGAGGAAAAGATCACCTACAAAGGAAAACCCATCAGGCTATCATCAGACTTCTCAAGAGAAACCTTACAGGCAAGAAGAGAATGGCATGATATATTTAATGCAATGAAACAGAAAGGCCTTGAACCAAGAATACTGTATCCAGCACGATTATCATTTAAATTTGAGGGAGGGATTAAACAATTCCCAGAGAAGCAAAAGTTGAGGGAATTTGCTTCCCACAAACCACCTCTACAAGATATTTTAAAGGGACTGCTCTAGATGGAAGCACTCCTAAGGCTAAATATATGTCACCAGAGAAAATAAATTCATAGCAAAGAAAGCAGACCAACCAAATACTAACTAAAGGCAAAATATAAAATCAACGATCCACAGAAGTAGTCAAAGGAAACACATAAGAGTACAGAATAAAACACCTAACATATAAAGAATGGAGGAGGAAGAATAAGAAGGGAGAGAAATTAAGAATCATCAGACTGTGTTTATAATAGCTTAATAAGAGAGTTAAGTTAGACTGCTAGATAGTAAAGAAGTTACCCTTGAACCTTTGGTAACCACAAATCCAAAGCCTGCAATGGCAATAAGTACATATCTATCGATAATCAACCTAAGTATAAATGGACTGAATGCACCAATCAAAAGACACCGAGTAACAGAACAGATAAAAAAGCAAGACCCATCTATATTCTGCTTACAAGAGACTCACCTCAAACCCAAACGTATACACAAACTAAAAGTGAGGGATGGAAAAAGATATTTCACGCAAACAATAGGGGAAAAAAACAGGTGTTGCAGTACTTGTATCAGACAAAATAGACTTCAAAACAAAAAAAGTAACAAGAGATAAAAAAGGACATTACATAATGATAAAGGCGGCAGTTCAGCAAGAAGATATAACCATTATAAATATATATGCACCCAACAAAGGAGCGCCAACATATGTGAAACAAATACTAACAGAATTAAAGGAAGAAACAGAATAGTGCATTCATTATAGGAGACTTCAACACACCACTCACTCCAAAGGACAGATCAGCCAGAAAGAAAATACGTAAAGACACAGAGGCACTGAACAACACACTAGAACAGATGGACCGAACAGACATCTACACAACTCTACACCCAAAAATAGCAGGATACACATTCTTCTCAAGTGCACATGGAACATTTACCAGAATAGACCGTATACTAGGCCACAAAAAGAGCCTCAGTAAATTCAAAAAGACTGAAATTCTACCAACCAACTTCTTAGATCACAAAGGTATAAAACTAGAAATAAACTGTACAAAGAAAACAAAAAGGCTCACAAACACATAGAGGCATAACAACATGGTCCTAAATAATCAATGGATCAATGACCAAATAAAAACAGAAATTAAGCAATATATGGAGACAAATGACAACAACAGCACAATGCCCCAACTTCTGTGGGACACAGCGAAGGCAGTTCTGAGAGTAAAGTATATAGCAATCCAGGCCTATTTAAAGAAAGAAGTGCAATCCCAAATGAATAGTCTAAAGTCACAATTACTGAAACAGGAAAAAGAAGAACAAATGAAGCCCAAAGTCAGCAGAAGGAGGGACATAACAAAGATCAGAGAAGAAATAAATAAAATTGTGAAGAATAAAACAACAGAAAAAAAAATCAATGAAACCAAGAGTTGGTTCTTTAAGAAAATTTAAAAAATATATAAAGCCCTAGCCAACTTATTAAGAGAAAAAGAGAATCTACACACACAAACAAAATCATCAGAAATGAGAAAGGAAAAATCACAATGGGCTCCACAGAAATACAAAGAATTATTAGAGAATACTATGAAAATCTATATGCTAACAAGCTGGAAAACATAGCAGAAATAGACAACTTCCTAGAAAAATACAACCTTCCAAGAATGACTAAGGAAGAAACAGAAAATCTAAACAGACCAATTACCAGCAACAAAATTAAATCTGTAATCAAAAAACAACCCAAGAAAAAAAACCCTGGGCCCGATGGATTCACTGCTAAATTTTATCAGACATATAGAGAAGACATAATACCCATTCTCCCTAAAGTTTTCCAAAACACACAAGAGGAGGGAATACTTCCAAACTCATTCTATGAAGCCAGCATCACTCTAATACCAAAACCTGGAAAAGACCTCACCAAAAAAGAAAATTACAGACCAATATCCCTGATGAACGTAGATGCAAAAATACTCAACAAAATATTAGCAAACCGAATGCAAAAATACATCAAAAGGATCATGCACCATGATGAAGTGGGATTCATCTCAGGGTTGCAAGGATGATACAACACTCAAAAATCCATCAACATCATCCACCACATCAACAAAAAGGACAAAAACCACATGATCATCTCCATAGATGCTGAAAAAGCATTTGACAAAAATCAAGATCCATTCATGATAAAAACTCTCAACAAAATGGGTATAGAGGGCAAGTACCTCAACATCATAAAGGCCATATATGACAAACCCACAGCTAACATCATATTTAACAGTGAGAAGCTGAAAGCTTTTCACCTAAGATCGGGAACAAGACAGGGATGCCCACTCTCCCCACTGTTATTCAACATAGCACTAGAGATCCTAGCCACGGCAATGAGACAAAACAAAGACATACAAGGCATCCAGATTGGTAAAGAAGGTGTCAAACTGTCACTATTTGAAGATGACATGATACTGTACATAAAAAACCATAAAGACTCCACTCCAAAACTATGAGAACTAGTATCTGAATTCAGCAAAGTTGCAGGATACAAAATTAACACACAGAAATCTGCTGCCTTCCTAAACACTAATGAACTAGCACAAAGAAAAATCAGGAAAACAATTCCATTCACAATTGCATCAAAAAGAATAAAATACCTAGGAATAAACCTAACCAAGGAAGTGAAAGACCTATACCCTGATAACTACGAGACACTCCTGAGAGAAACTGAAGAGGACACTAACAAATGGAAACTCATCCAATGCTCTTGGCTAGGAAGAATTAATATTGTTAAAATGGCTATTCTACCTAAAGCAATCTACAAATTAAATGCATTCCCTATCAAAATATCAACAGCATTCTTCAACGAACTGGAACAAATAGTTCTAAAATTCATATGGAACCACAAAAGAACCGAAATATCCAAAGCAATCCTGAGAAGAAAGAATAAAGCCGGGGGGATTACACTCCCCAACTTCAAGCTCTACTACAATGCCACAGTAATCAAGACAATTTGGTACTGGCACAAGAACAGACCCACAGACCAGTGGAACAGAATAGAGAGCCCAGATATTAACCCAAACATATATGGTCAATTAATATAAGATAAAGGAGCTACGGATATACAATGGGGAAATGACAGCCTCTTCAACAGCTGGTGTTGGCAAAACTGGACAGCTACATGTAAGAGAATGAAACGGGACCATTGTCTAACCCCATACACAAAAGTAAACTCAAAATGGATCAAAGACCTGAATGTAAGTCATGAAAACATAAAACTCTTAGGAAAAATTATAGGCAAAAATCTCTTGGACGTAAACATGAGCAACTTCTTTATGAACATATCTTCCTGGGCAAGGGAAACAAAAGCAAAAATGAACAAGTGGGACTATATCAAGCTGAAAAGCTTCTGTCCAGCAAAGGACACCATCAATAGAACAAAAAGACATCCTACAGTACGGGAAAATATATTCATAAATGACATATCTGATAAAGGGTTGACATCCAAAATATATAAAGAGCTCACGCACCTCAACAAACAAAAAGCAAATAAGCCAATTAAGAAATGGGGAGAGGATCTGAACAGACACTTCAAAGAAGAAATTCATATGGCCAACAGGCACATGAAAAGATGCTCCACATCACTAGTCATCAGAGAAATGCAAATTAAAACCACAATGAGATTTTACCTCACACCAGTTAGGATGGCCGCCATCCAAAAGACAAACAACAACAACAAATGTTGGCGAGGATGTGGAGAAAGGGGAACTCTCCTACACTGCTGGTGGGAATGCAAATTAGTTCAACCATTGTGGAAAACAGTATGAAGGTTCCTCAACAAACTCAAAACAGAAATACCATTTGACTCAGGAATTCCACTCCTAGGAATTTACCCTAAGAATGCAGCAGCCCAGTTTGAAAAACATATGCACCGCTATGTTTATCACAGCACTACTTACAATAGCCAAGAAATGGAAGCAACCTAAGTGTCCATCAGTAGATGAATGGATAAAGAAGAAGTGGTATATATACACAATGAAATATTATTCGGCCATAAGAAGAAAACAAATCCTGCCATTTGGAACAACATGGATGGAGCTAGAGGGTATTATGCTCAGTGAAATAAGCCACGCAGAGAAAGACAAGTATCAAATGATTTCACTCATCTGTGGAGTATAAGAACAAAGGAAAAACTGAAGGAACACAACAGCAGCAGTCTCACAGAACCCAAGAATGGACTAACAGTTACCAAAGGAAAGGGACTGGGGAAGATGGGTGGGAAGGGAGGGATAAGGGGGGAAAAGGGCTATTACAATTAGCACACATAATGTAGCGGGTGTGGGGGGTGGGGGTAGGGGAATACAGGGAAGGCAGTATAACACAGAGAAGACAAGTAGTGAATCTATAACATCCTTCTATGTTGATGGACAGTGACTGCAATGGGGTTTATGGTGGGGACTTGATAATAGGGGGAGTCTAGTAAGCATAATATTGCTCATGTAACTATATTAATAATAGCAAAAAAAAGAAATTCAAAATAGAAATACCATTTGACCCAGGAATTCCACTCCTAGGAATTTACCCTAAGAATGCAGCAGCCCAGTTTGAAAAAGATATATGCACCCCTATGTTTATCGCAGCACTATTTACAATAGCCAAGAAATGGAAGCAACCTAAGTGTCCATCAGTAGATGAATGGATAAAGAAGATGTGGTACATATACACAATGGAATATTATTCAGCCATAAGAAGAAAACAAATCCTACCATTTGCAACAACATGGATGGAGCTAGAGGGTATTATGCTCAGTGAAATAAGCCAAGCCGAAAAAGACAAGTATCAAATGATTTCACTCATATGTGGAGTATAAGAACAAAGAAAAAAACGGAAGGAACAAAACAGCAGCAGACTCACAGAACCCAAGAATGGACTAACAGTTACCAAAGGGAAAGGGACTGGGGAGGATGGGTGGGAAGGGAGGGACAAGGGGGAAAAAGGAGCGTTACGATTAGCACACATAATGTAGGCAGGAGCACTGGGAGGGCAGTATAGCACAGAGAAGACAAGTAGTGACTCTATAGCATCTTACTACGCTGATGGACAATGACTGTAATGGGATAGGTGGTGGGGACTTGATGGGGGGAGTCTAGTAACCATAATGTTGCTCGTGTAATTGCAGATTGATGATACAAAATAAAAATAAATAAATAAATAAATAAAAATATATAACCAAGAATCACACAGCTTTCATCCTTTCTGTGCAATATACTTTGGAGGAAGGTTTTATAAAGGCCTATAAATGTTCTTAAAATACATATAAAAAGGAGGTACGATTGGCTGAATAAGAGTTATAAACTATCATCTTAATTTCTTCTATTGGTTTTCTACCTTATGTTCTCTAGTGTCCGAAACTCAACAATCCATGAACGCACGGTGACGTCCAAACCCCATATTCTATTAAACTGTCACCACCTTTTTCCCCTTCATGGCATTCCTTCCCATCCTTGCCCAGCTTAATTCCATGGGCAATCATTACAATCATTGAAATCATCTCTTTGTCCCTCTCTTGCTGTCAAACTTGTTGGGTAAATTCGTAACTCTGGTTAAACCTAACAGTTCGCCCACTCCTTTCCTGTATCCATGTAGCAAAACTGTGATGGAGAAAAACACCCACCAAACTGAATGGTCTCATTTTAATCACTACAACCTTCAAACTGACCCTTATTATGGCCAAGTATACTACATATTCCTAGTCCATTCACTGTCTAACTCTCCTAGAGAATTTTTCTCACTTTCTTGTCTCTTCTCAACATCACAATTTCCACTCCAGGCCACACTTGCGGATTATGACTGATTCTGACTTCACTAAGAATACTGACACAATGAATAAGTACTTGAGCAAACTCCACCACATCATTAATACCTGGGCCAACACACTCTGTGCCCCTGGTTATTACTGTAGATTACTGGGGGCTCTTCTGCCCACCAGGGAACATGTGGCAATATCTGCAGACATTTTTGATTGTCACAACTAAGGGTGGTGCTATTGGCATCTAGTGAATTGGGGCCTGGGATGCTGCTAAACATCTTGCAATACACAGGACAGTGCACGCCCACAACAACATCACCCCATCTGAATGCCAGTAGTACCAAGATTGAGAGATTCTACCACAGTTGAACAATCTCTGCTATCTACAGCCTATCCCCCCAGTAGATTCCTTCCTCTCTTGTCTACTCCTGTTAGAACCCTCTCCACTGTACTGCTATATCAAGTTTTTGCTTTCCACTTGATCATAAAAGAAAAAAAAAATCTCTTAACCTAGCTTCTGCTACTTCTACTTATTTTTCCGCTCCCTTTTGTGAAAACTTCCCCCAAAAGTTGCCCATACTTACCATCGCCAATTCTTCTCTTCCCATTCTCTCTTATACCACTCCAATCAGGCTTTCATTCTTATCATCTCACCAAAATGGCTTTTGCCAAGGTCTACAGTGACTGCCACTATTACTAACTCCAATGGCTAACCCTCACTCCTCATCTTCCTTGAGCTATCAACACAACATCTGATCACTCACTCCTTCTTAATACATTTTCCTCATTTGGCTTCTAGGTCACTACACTCTATGTTCTTCTGGTTTTCTTCTTACCGCAACCCTTCTCCCTTGCTGTATCTTCCTCCTGCCCATCACCTCTTAAAGTTGGGAGTGCTCCAGGCCTCAGTACTGTCTTCTTCTTTATCCATACTCCCTCCCTTGGAAATGTCTATCTCTAGCCCAGACCTCTCCTAAACCGCAGACTAACATATTCACCCTACTAGACATTTCCTCTTAGTTATCACATGTCCAAAGTGGAACTCCTGATCTTTCCTCAAAACCTACACTTCATGACTCAGTAGATGGCAACTCCATCTTTCCAGTTGTTTAGACCAAAACTAGGACTTATCTCAGCTGTTTCCCACTTCATATCCAATCTATCAGGAAATATTTAGCTGTACTTTAAAAACAAATCCAGAAGCCAACATTTCTCACTATCTGTATCTCATCTGCAGTAGTGAATAAGCCTCTTAAGTAATGTCCCTACTTCTATTATTGCATGCCTACAATTTATTCTCAACTCAGTAATCAGAAAGATTGTTTAAAATATGTCAAATCATATCTGTAAAAAATTCTCACTTCACTTAGAGAAAAGCCAAAGGCTTTACATGGCTTATAAGACCCCATATAATCTGGACCCAGTACTCTCTGATATTATCCCCTATCTCTCTTCCCTTTGCTCACTCCACTCCACCCACACTGGTCTTCTTGCTCTTCTTTACTCTCCAAGCATGCTCCTACCTTGAGGCCTTTACACCAGCAACCTTCTCCAAGAGGATCCACTGATAACTCTTCCCCCAAGTAGCTCATAGCCACTTTCTTACCTCCTTCAAGTGTTTGACCACCCTACCACTCCAATCACACTATTTAATAATACAACCGTGCCCTACTTTGTCCCTTTTCTTTTCTCCATAGTATTTATTACCTTCTAATACTATAAAATTCACTTGTTGTTTATTATGTTTATTACACTAGAATGTAAGAAAAAGAAGAGAAAAAGTATACATATCCTATATACATCTCCATCCAATATCTACTATTTACTATACTTTTGTCCTGTTTCCAAAGGAATTCCCACCAACACTTGGGCTGCATTTCTCCAATCTTCTTCTTTCTCATATATGGATGCAAGATGCTGTCTTATGGAAGCAACCTGGAATAGTAGGTATACATGTCAAACTTTTTCAATTGACATTCATAATTAATTAAAATAAACAGATAACAATTTAATCTATTGTGACAATGCTCTCATTCAACATATTAAGCTGGCAAGTAAACACTACATGTTTATCTAGACCACCCAAATTTTGTGAATTTCATATTCATAGAATATCAAAATAGTGACTACTTTTCTACAATGTGGATTATGGCAATAATCGAGTTTAAATATTAAGTTTTTCTTTTATATTACTGCATATATAATGCTGGAGTTTTCCTATGTTTTCATTATTAACAATTTTACTGATTTTTAAAAACTGTCTAAAGAGTAATATTTGGTTCATAAAATTAAATTGTATGTATGAGCAAATGTCACCTGGAATTACAATGTCCTAATATATATTTGATTTTACATGGTAAAATGCTGTTTGGCACATTGTTTTGCTAAAAATTAAGTTGAATGATTATCTCCTTCAAAAATTTAATAATATCTTTCAAAATAATTGCTGCTATTTTAAGTTCAACATTCAGTGCTATAGATTTTTACCTGCTCCTCAAATGAAATGACTCTAGGCTGGATCTTTTCCAAGGTGAAATGATATATTTCTTTGGCTGTACTATCAGGCAGGTTAGGAAGATGTGTGCAGAAATCAGTCAGCAACTGTCGAGAGATCACGAGGCTAACATTCTCATTTACCACTTGTTAAAAAAAAGAAAAGATAAGAAAACATGAGTAATTTATACATTTTCATTAAGCAATAAATCTTTACTTAAAATTAATACTAAAAACAATATATATTAGTGCAACCTGTAATACATTATTCAGGGATTTCCACACCCCAATCATCATAAATTACAGAATCAGTTTTCCTTATACTGAATTGACTACATAATGACTACACCAAAACAGTAAAAATATCACTTTTCTAAGAAACAGAAATGGCTGGAAAAAAGTCTTGTTAATACTTGAGAATATTACATTGTTCCTTTCTCTTCTTTATTTTTCTAGAAAATAAAGGCACAGAAACACATATTTTTATTTATGTATTTATATCCAACCTAGCTACATAAAAGGAATTAAAGAATAAACAGTGAAAATTTTTTCATTACATTTAAATAAAGTAAGTAGTGACAGTTACTGCTATCTGTTACTTTCCCAATAAAAACAACAAAGAACAACTTAGGTTGGCACTAGATACACAGGCGTATTTTATGATATTACTTAAACATTTATGAGGTATCATATATGATTAAGAATGAAAGCTCTGGAGCTACACTACTTCCACTACTCTCGATTATATGCCCTCAGACATGAAACTTAACTTCTCTGTGCTTCTGTCTACTCATCTGTAAAATGCGGATAAGGCTCGTGTGAAGCTTAAGTGCACACATAAAGCACTTTAAACAATACAAACATAGCACTCAACTAACGTTAGGTATTTATTGTCACTACTATTGTATTGTAAGAGATGAATCACACTTATGAACCACTGCTTAGATAAATTATGACTGATAAGTCTTAAGTAAGCAGTTACTGGGAAATAAATGACAGTTCAAAACTATTCAGTTGATGTAAATAATTTTAATAGCAGACTGCTTTTCTTGGAAGTTCACTGGATTCAAAGTTTACAAAGTGTATAAAATCACTACTCTTTTGCTACTACAGTGCAATATTCTCAATAAAGTCCATTCCTAAAAGTTTTTCTGAAACCACTGCCAGTTTATCCCACATTTCAGGCGCCAATTTTTTGAGGCAGTAACTCACAGGTCTTGTAACTAATCAGTTTATATTAACTGGAATTCATTATTGGATAACACTGGATGTGACTAAGAAAAGTTTCATTATAATTGCCATTAGGCACTTGTGTTAGAAGGAAATAACTACACAACCTAGCACTTCTTAGGGAAATACAAGTAAATAAGGACTATAAATCAGAAAACCCAGTTTCTAGTGTGGGCTCTGCCACTGATTTTTTTTTACTTTATTTTTCTAGAAAGTAAAAACACAGAAATACATATTTATGTACTTAAATCCCACCTAGCTACATAAAAGGAGTTAAAGAACAGAAAAAATCATTTGAGACAAAAATCACTTAATCCTGAGGCTCATTTTATAATATATACCTACCTATACCTCTGTTGTCTAGTCACAGGATTATTAAAAAGAACCTGTATGATGGATAATGTATATGAAAGCATACTATGAACTGTAAAGCACTATCCAGTATCACGAATATTAACTTGGCATAAATTCCTGCCTGAATTATGACTACTTTTCAAGATGAATGGGTATATTTGAAGTCAGGGAGCTGGGTATAGTGTCTTGAAGCATGGAAATTTCTAGTTCCTCTTCAAAAGAAATGTTCTTAGCATTAATAGCTAACACATAGCACTTATTTTGTCAAGTATTATTCTAAGCACTTTATATATTAACTTATGTAATCTCCCAACAATTCTATAGTGTAGGATTATATCCCCATTTTATAGGCAAGGAAAAGGACACACAAAGGCATTAAATAACTTACCAAGATTACACAGCTAATAAAATAACAGACCAGACTGAATCCAAACTATTCTCTTTAGCTATATTGTCTTTCATTGGTTACTGTATCAATAAGTATACAAAACCTTAATTGAGAATGTAACTGAAGACAATTCATTGAAAAATAACTAAGCTGTGAACAGTTTGAATTCTAGAATCAATAAATCTCAATGAGTATTTAACTTAATTCAAATTATATTGATAATCTGATATAAAACAAAGTTTGAGAAAGCTTTAAAGTCCTAACTCAGTCATACAGGGCAAACACGGAATTCTCACTCCACTTACTTGCTTCCACGAAAGCTTTCAAAGCTTCTAGTTGTTCTGCTCCAGATAACTGTACGGCTTTTTCCAGGATCTGACGATACCTAAAACAATACCAAATAAAAATGTCAGATAACATATTCTAATGCTAACTTTGATGTTTATTCATTTCTACTTACCTTGGTTTCTTTCATACTGTCTAGTTTGTGGTTTTCTTTCTAATACACCACAGAGTTTTTTAAGTTTGCAATTGATCACAAACACTAAACCTGTAATTCTATGGTGCCACTTCTTCCAGTTTTCTATGATATACCACAATTGTTTTAAAAGTTCCAAGCCTATCACAAGAAAGAGTGAATCTGTTAACTGTTACTAGATCAGAGGTGCCACTTTTTCTTAAAGTTCTAGTTCTGAATTTAACCTAAAAAGTCTATTTCCTTTCAAATACCTTAAAAGATAAGCCACACTTCCATCAGTTATGTATTCCACAGACACATAAGAACATCATTTGATGTGACCCAGAATCTGTTTCTCTTGCTAGGGTCACCAGCAATAGGATAATGTTGACTAAGGCAATGAAACCAAATATTAGAGACTGAATGAATGTCTTCATGTACACAAAATAAATTCCACCATACCACATGTACTGATAGAACACCCTTTAAACTGTCCATCAGTGACTTTTTATTCTTTATTTGCATTCTACTCTAATAACTATTCTGCCTAATATTCACTACCAAGTAAGACTCAAATCAGCACTCTAAAAAGGATGGGTAAATGCTAAGAACTGCAGCAATGACAATTATTAAACAATAGCAAGTTCCTTCTGAGAATGTAAACCCCATGAGGGAAAGCATATTTGTTTTATTGACTGCTATAATACTATTCATAGAAGAGTACATCATAAGCACTTGAATATTCAACAATATCGGTAACATTTTATTTCTTAAAGTGAGAGGTGGGTACTATAAGTATTATACTATTATTTATCCCTTTTGTTTGTCTTAATCATAATATTTATTAAAAGCATTGGTTAATGCATTTTCCAAACCAAGTAGCATTGCAATTATTCAGAACATCATCCAGAATAAGAAATAAAAATATACAAATAGGACCCAAACTCATTCAAATTTATTATTTGTATTATGTAGCACAAACCCACAAGCTACAATTGATTACTTACTGATTCTCAACTCATACACTACTCTCACAACATACGTTATATGATTTCTCAAAAACACAATTAGTCAATCTCAGAAACAAAATGAATCAAACTGACTTTATATGAAAGCAAGTATACTGACAGAAAAGATAGCAAACTCCAAAAGAAGAGAAAAACTATTCTAAGACAGCAAGGAAATATTAACCTTTAAAATAAAAATTGGTATTTTTAAAATTGCTACATTTGAGGGGTAAAATTGAGCTCTCTGAAAATTTATTTACATGGATTATCTCATTCTCTCTACATATACATATACATGTAATATTTTCCATATTCATACATTTACTTTATTGTCCTGGGCATGCTTTTAGTTAGTACATACAACAGTTTATTATTTCTTTTTTTGATTGGCTTGTTCTTCATATTCAATTAAATCAAGGCAAAGGCTAGGCCCTCTTACTCTTATTCCCACAGATTATTTTATACTAACAATATTACATTCAAACATGGCATTGTTTTACTTGTAGAAATTTGCTGATTAACCCAAATTTTAACTCAGAGTTTCATAACTTAACAACGAACTAATCTGTATTGGGAACACACCCCAAAAAAACTTAAAAGTGATAAAAGTTTTATATTAACCAAATTATACATCCTGCCAGGGCACTGAAAATTACCTACTCAAACTCCCAACTTTCATAGATTAAAAAAGTAAGATGTAGAGTTCAGGCTAGATGCTGCCTTGCTCCTTCTCTAATACGTAAATTCTATTATGTAAGAACAGGACCCTACTTTTTAGCAATACTAATAGGCAATGATAAACCGATTTTACATCAGGGATTTCAAAAAAAATAGCCATTTAATATTGCCACATATAATCATCCAAAAATGCTAATTGAGGACCTAGGCTTTTTAAGATGCTATGAGAGATTCCAGGTATAATACTAAGAGACTTTTAAATAACCTTAGTCTTTAAAGATATGACATCTTTCACAGAAATAGAACAATCAATCATAAAATTTGTATGGAGCCATAATATATTTGGTAAAATAAAAATAAAAAGGTAAATAGTATATGAAGCATTAAATTACAATAAAACATAACAAAAGTTAAAATAAAACCAAACAATATAAGAGAAATGACTGCTGGAACTAATAAATGAATTCAGTAAAGTTACAGGATGCAGTATACAAAAATCTGTTGTTTCTATACACTAACAACAAATGATTAGAAAGAGAAATTAAGAAAACATTCTATTACATGAAAATAAAATACCCAGGAATAAATTTAACCAAGGAGGTGAAAGTTCTGTACAATGAAAACTAAGATACTGATGAAAGAAATGGAAGATGACACAAATAAAAGATATTCCATGTTTATGGATCTGAAGAATTGATATTGCTAATATGTCTGTACTACCTAAAGCAATCTATAGATTCAATGCAATCCCTATCAAGATTCCAATGGCATTTTCCACAGAAATAGAACAAGCATAAAATTTGTATGGAACCATATAAAAGACTCCAAAAAGCCAAAGCAATCTTGAAAAAAGAATAAAGCTGAAGACACCACACTCTCTGATTTCAAACTATAATAAAACTACAGTAATCAAAACTGTATGGTATTGGCATAAAAGCAGACACATGATCAATGGAATGGACTAGAGAGCCCAGAAATAAACCCACACATATGTGGTCAATTAATTTATGACAAAAGTGCCAAGAATATACAATGGGGAAAGGCCAGTCTCTTCAATAAATAGTGTTGGGAAAATTGGGCAGCCACAAGCAAAAGAATGAAAATGGACCACTACCTCACACCATCCACAAAAATTAACTCAAAATGGATTAAAGACTTGAATGTAAGACCTGAAACCACAAAACGCCTAGAAAAAAATATAGGAAGTAAGCTACCTGACATCAGTCTTAGCAAGGATTTTTTGGATTTGACACCAAAACCAAAGGCAACAAAGGCATAAATAAATGCACTACATCAAACTAAAAAGCTCCTGCACAGCAAAGGAAACCATCAACAAAATGAAAAAGCAACCCACAAGATGGGAGAAAATACTTGCAAATCATGTATCTCATAAGGAGTTAATATCCAAAACATAGAAAGAATTCCTACAACTCCATGGCAAAAAAAAAATATATATATATATATATATATATATATATGATTAAAAAATGGGCAGGGATCTTAATAGACATTTTTTTAAAGAAGATGACCAACAGGCATATGAAAAGGTGCTCCACATTACTAATCATCAAGGAAATGCAAATCAAAATTACAGTGAGATATCACCTCATATCCAGTACCTGTTAGAATGGCCAAAAGGACAAGGAATATGTGCTGGCAAGGATGTGGAGAAAAGGGAATCCCTATGCACTATTGGTGGGAATGTAAACTGTTGCAACAACTATGGAAAACGGTATGAAGGTTCCTCAAAAAACTAAAAATATAAACTACCATATGATCTAGCAATTCCACTTCAGGGTATTTAACTGGAAAAAACAAAAACACTAACTTGAAAAGATACATGAACCCCTATGTTCACTGCAGTATTATTTATAATAACCAAGATACAGAAACAACCTCAGTGTCCATCAGTGGATGACTGGATAAAGAAAATATGTTGCACACGTGTGCACACATACACGGAATATTATTCAGCCATAAAAAAGAAAGAAATCTTGCCCTTTGTAACAACATGGATAGACCCTGAGGCCATTATGCTAGAAATAAGTCAGACAGGGAAAGACAAATACCTCGTGATCTCTCCTATATGTGGAACCCAGAGAAAAAACAAAACCAAGTTCACAGATACAGAGAACTGAATGGTGGTTGCCAGAGGTGAGGGGTGGAGATGGGCAAAATGAGTAAAGGGGTCGACAGGTACAAACTTCTGATTATAAAATAAATAAATCATATGGATGTAATGTATAATGTGATTATAGTAATACTGTATTGCATATTTGACAGCTGCTAAGAGAACAGAACTTAAAAAGTTCTCATCACAAGAAAAAAATTTGTAATAGTCCAAAAATCAAAAATGGATGTTCCCTCAAAATTAAGAATTTCTACCAAAAGTCATCATTTAAAAAGTGAAAAATGCAAGCTACAGACAGAAAAGATATTTGCAATACAGGTATTTGGCAAGGAACTCCTATTAAGAATATATTAGACAAAATGTTTAAATAGGCACTTCACTAGAGATAATATCCAAATGGCCAATAAGCATATTAAAAGTAACTCTACCTCAATACTCATAAGGTAAATGAAATTATAAGCACAGGTAGATACAATTATACTTCCACTAGAATGATATTAAAAGTACTAATAAACCTGAAAGTCGGTGAGGATGAAGGGGAACTGAAATTCTCATCCACTGCTGATAGGAATGCAAACTGATCCACCCACTCTGAAAAACTGCTGACAGCATCTACCAAGGCTAAATAAACATGTCTACTCTGTAACCCAAATATGCACTCTTGAGAATATATCCAGGAGAAATGAATGTCTAGGTCCACTTCAATAAAAAGTAAGGCCCACTAATTAAATGGAATTCTACAAATCAATAAAGAAAAGAATTTTTCATGCATGAATGAATCTCGCTGATATTATGTTGATGAAAAAGGACAGACACAAATGGATATACACTGAGTGATTTTGTTTATGTGTATTTCAAGAACAGGCAAAACTAATTCATGGGGATTGAGGTCATAATAGTGGTTATCTCTGGGGGTATTGACTGGGAAGGGGCATGAGGGAACCTCTGGCAAGCTAGAAATACTCCCTAGTCTGATCTGGATAGTTGGTACATATATATGTATGTGATAAAATTTATTTATTAATCTTATGATTAATGCACTTTATGCCATGTACTTTAACTTATATATGTATATACATACATATCTTATATTTTCATAAAAAGTAAAAACATAAAATAGAAAAAGAGATTTCAAGTGAAGAGGTAACATTTTAATTCCGATGAGAGTAAAAGCAAAATGGGTTAAGATTAGAGAATGCTTAGTGGATAATAATAGCTCTTTATTGAGCACTCAATATGCACTTGATTAACTGATATGGAGAACATGACAAATAGCAAATATTTTTTCCTTAAAAAATATTATGGATGAAAAGAAATATAATTAAGATACCTTGCATATCCTATCCACTTATCATCAACAAATGTTTATTGAGCATCTATTTGTCTATGAACTAAAGTTCAGTATGCCTACTCCTAATTTCTTGGCACTTCAACCTTCAGTTAAATAAATATATACACATGAAAATGTACCACAGTTGCTATTTAAGATCAAAATGAGTGGAATAGATATGAATGTATTAATAGACCATTCACTCACAACTAGATGATTGGACCAATCCTGCCTCAAAAAACAGCATCAAAAGCTAAAAGAAATGTCCCCCCCCCACCACCAAATAAAAAGCAATAGCATAAAATCCTAACAAGAAAGAGAGAGAACAGGAGAGAATAAGAATACAAAGGACTTCTGACTGAAAGCATTTGCTGACTGTGGATGCACAGCTGAGAAGCAGTGGCACTTATGGTAGGCTCTGCCTTGGGTGTTCTGCCAATCTGCTGGAAAACAATGAGAGGCAAGTTGCAATTTCTGGTCAACTAATAGAGCTAGAAGAACAGGAATCTGAGATCATTGCTTGCCAAAAGAGGAAACACAAGCACTCTGGAAATAAGATTACAAATTCTATTCCATGGATCAACTAGGTAAACCAAACAATTCTGAAGCTCTGATCCTAGACTGTTAGCATCCTCAGGTCTCTGGCAGAAGGAATGAAAATCTTCTCTGAAAGGTAACATTCTAGGCCTCCAGATGTTTCTAAAAATATATTTTTAAATAGTTTGTCCAGTGAAGGAAGATTACCTGACAATATGAGTTAGAATCAACAAAAGCAACAGACACTACCAACAAACACGGATTCCAGATACTGAAGCTATTAGAAAGAATATAATACAATCATGCTTATCATGTTTATGGAGATAAACCCAAGCTTTAAAGTTTCAGCAAGAAACTGGGAATCATAAACAGTCATTTGAAAAAAGAACCATAAAAAACTACAGAACTAAAAAACACTGTAACCAAACTTAAAAACCCAGTGGAGTTATTAACAGCAGATTAGACACATTTGAAGAACTGATAAAGTAGGAGGCAGGTCTTCAGAACCTACTGGGAAAACAACATTTAAATGGTAAATACAGAAGACCAAGTTAGAGACTTAGGGGTCACAGTAAGAGGGCCAAACAGAGGTTTCACTGGAGTCCTAGAGTAGAAAACAGAATGGGATAGAGGCAACATTTCAAGAGATACAGCTGAAAACTTGTCAGGATCATGAAAAAATCCAACCTACTGATTGAACAAATCTAAGGAAGCACAACCAGGACAATGTGGTACTGACCAAAAGACGCCACAATTCTTTCACTCTCTCTATCTAAGCTCCTTTGCAATGTGACTTTGTAGCTCTTCACATCAAGAGGAAGAATTTATTTCCCCACCCTTTGATCTTGGGTTTGTTTTGACCAACAGAATTCTCCAAAAGTAAAGTACCTGTTCTGAACTAAACCTCAAGAGGTTTGTGTGCCTCTTCTTCTCTTCAAACCCTATTGCTGCCACATGAACAAGCCAGGCTAACCTATTGGATAATCAAATATGTGGCCTGGTCACCTCCACTGTCCCAGCCAACACAGAGACGCAAAACTGCCTACCAGACTTGCAGCTGACTAGACACATGTGGCAACCCATGTGGAACCAAGACCATGGGGAGCAGAGACCCACCCAGCTGGGCCCAGTCCAGATAGCCAACCAAAAGAATTGTGAGTGAAGTAAATATTATCTTAAGCCACTAAAGTTGCGGGCTGGCTTATTTCACAGCAAAAGCTAACACACATAGATATGTCAAAACAAATCCACATAGATACATCATAACGAAGTTGCAGAAAATTAAAGACAAAAATCTTAAAACCAGGTAAGTGCTAATAAAGTTTTTTGAGAGAAATAGTTTCCTAATGAGGTTGATCTTAAAACATTCTAAATATTTCAACTTAGTGTTAAGTGGGAAAGAGTGGGGGAAGACAGGCATTCTACACACACGCAAAAAAAAATCACTATCTGAACTGTAGTTCAGTTTGATGAAAATCATGTAAGGCCAAAAAGTAGATGTGTTTAGAGTTAAGGGCTATGAGTCAAGCAGAAAGGCTGTATTCTGTGGCTATGCCTCGGAGCAAGGTATTACACCTGTGTACTTCAATTTTCTCATACGTAATGTAAATAACATAACTTATTAAGGATTTAAGAATGTTAGTAAAGGTGTGTTTGGCACACGGTACACTAGATACTAGGGAACTTCACTTTTGAGATAAGAACCACTAGGACTATTGTGTATGCGGGTAAAACTGAACCAGAAAATCTGAGTTAGAAAGAGCCTTTGAGATTATACAGTGTATCCTCGGGTAGGTGGGTGGGCCGGTGTGTATGTCTGCATACCATTTTTTGACAGTTCTAGTCCACTCTTATTAGAAAGTTCTAACCCAAAGTCTACCTCCTTAAGGCTGAGGAGTCTATTTTCTTTTCTGCAAAACAGCTTTTTTTAACAAAGGCAGCTAAAAGGCCTCCCATTACTCCCCTTTCTCCGGGCTAACAGCTTCTCTTAAAATAAAGTTAAAAAAATCTTTAGACTCCAATGGCCTGCTCTCCTCCTCTGAGCACCCTCCATATACTAGAATTGGGAAGTAAAGAAAAAAACACACAAAAGGTTCCATTTCCATACAATCAATTCAACAGAGACCTATAATCTATGACCTCATACTTGCCCTCAAAGAGAGGACAATCTAGATGGAGAAGAGAACAAGTAAACAATTAAAATAATTAAATTCTATGGTGGAGGTGAATACAGGATGCCACTGGACACAGGAAGTGCAACTGGGTCCTCTGCATGGGTGCGTATGCGTATGCTGGTGAGTGTTCAGAGAAGGCTTTTTGGAAGAAATAACATCTGAACTGAGTTTCAAAGAACCAAGTAGTTTTAGCTAAGTAAATAAGGCAGGCTATTACAATAGCTATCTACTCAAATGCTCTCTTTCAATGTTTTCTCTTTTAAATGCTTTGAGATAATGAACACAATGCATAATACATACAAAAAGTCTACAAAATTTGCAAAAGTGTATTTTATGTGGCCAATTCCTTATTTCAATTTTAGACTATGTTAATTTATGGGAAAGCATTTCTAACTAAGTTTTAGCAAAAAAAGCAGTATAGGCTAGTTGATTAAAAATGAGCTTTTGAGCAGACAAACCTGGGTTCAAATATAAGCCTGCACCTTCCCAGCTATTCATTTATTCAACAAACATTTACTGAATGAGACTACTCTGTTACACATAGTCTGCTAATTACTGGGAGCACACAGTATTAATATTTTAGAAACAAATGTACTCTGTCATTCCTTAATATGGAATCCTTTGTCACTCAGCTCCTAAACTAAACCCTAAAACTACTGATGTACTTTAAGGGTATATTTCTCACAAAGTCTGTAGCTGGCAGAACCATTTTGTTATGAAAATAAATATCCTGAGAGCTTTTTACCAGACAGAACCAGAAACGTACTCACAGGCAAGGCCAAATCTTTACTCAGAAAGCTCTAGCTATCAGTTATTCTCAGTTATATAATCAAGCACATTATTTCATTTCATCTTCACAGTAACCCTATGTGGTAGGCTCTTACAGTACTGGCCTCCAGTGAATCATGCCTCCCCCTGACCATGCATGCCCCTTTGCAATGTAACCTTGCACTCCTCCCATAGAGGTAGACTCCCCTTGAATCTGGGCTAGTCTTGTGACTTACTTTGACCAGTACTAGAGAATTAATGTTGGGAGATTTCCAAGAGGTCTTGCAGCTTCCACTCTCAACTCTTGGAAAACTCCCATGGCCCTGTAAGGAAGCCTCAGCTAAAGTACTGAATGACAGACCATGTGGAGGGCGAGAGACCCAGCCAACAAACACCAAGATGTTATGTGAGTCGGTTTTACCCCTACCAGCCCCAGATGAGCTGCTGGCTGTATCTGCACCTGCATGTGTGAGCCCAGATTAGACCAGCAAAACAGCACAGTCAACCCAAAGAATCCTGAAAAATAATCGTTGTTTTACACTAAGTTTTTGACTTGTTACACAAATAAATAACTGAAATGCCCTTTTTAAGAAAGGTATTATTGCTTATCTGCAGTTCAGAGCTGGGGAAGTAAATGCTCGCTTAAGTATCAGAATTCTGCAACTACTTGAAAAACTATCTTTTCTGATAACCAATAATTTACTTTTCTTCAACAAAACAAAAAAGGTATGCAAGGGAGACAATAAAGCTAGGCTTATGGAAAAACATAAATTTGTTTTACTTTCGTCCAAATCTACGAAAGTTACATGCAAAAACGATTGAGCGGGAAGACATATTCAACTTACATTCAACACAACAAATAAGTCAATGTATGTATCTAATAATACATGTACTAACTGCTTAATAATAATAGTAATGAACACAATCTTGTGGCACTTTCTAAGTGTCAGGTACTTCCACTTATGTGTACACTGATATATGTATATATACACACACTCATTTTTGTCCTCAGACTAGAATAAGTCCTATTATTATCATTTTGCCAACAGGAAAATGGCAACACAAAGTAGTAGGCAAGCCCAAGATACAGCCAAATTTCCCACTGATAAAAGTAGATTACATTTACCACCAGAGAAAAGGCAGCACACCTACATAAAACACAGTCACGGTTTCAATGGCCAGGTGAAAGGAGGCGTATCCCATTAATGTAGATCAAAGTGATGTCAGCTGTCAGGATGTATATATTAAGATCAAGTTGAGAGGCATACTTCAAACAGAATGCATGTTCATTTAAAAAAAAAGTGCTGTGAAATCTACAAAGAGAAAACGGACAATATTTACATATCATTAACACTGTTAAATAAAAGGACAGGCACATGTCACAACTTTTAACTTGGAGTGGACCTAAGCCTCTACATAAAATTAGGACAAAATTCCTAAACAATCCAGATTTCTGCAAACAGTACTCGACATTCTGACCAACGTCATGAGGACATTCTGCCTCTGTGTCCTTCCGAGCTGGTGGCGGAGACATAGTACCCAAAAGATAAGGCCCCACAGAAGATGGTCTGAGAGATTCTGGACGACATTGATAGGCGGCCATATCTCCTAATCTCCCGACGGCCTCAAGAGGCCATCTCCCCAGAAAATTCTGCATCAAAGTTCATTTAATTTCCCTCATTCAAAAAAAAAAAAAAAAAAAAGGCGAGAAAAGAAAAGGTCCAAAGAAAAGCCTGAATTCGATGAGACGCCAGTCAAGGATGGAAAGTGGCACCAGGTAAGGTTACGAAGGCCGTGGGAGCAGTCGTCTCTCAGACTGCGCTTCTACAATCTTTAGGAGACCAGTAAGGATGTTATCAAAGACCGAACAAGTTGACGGTCACCTCAGGTTGATGACCCCGAAGGTTCTCTGCCCAAGGTCCTCTCCAGCTTTCGGGGCTCCCAACACTTGCCTCCACATCCGACCTCAGGCCCGCCCCCTCGGTGGTCAGGCCGGATCCTAGCCTCACATCCGAAAGCCGCCGTCAACCCAAGGAGAACAAGTCTGTGACTTCCCTCCCCTCTTCCCATGACCATAGAAAATACTTACTTGCCCGCCAGATCTTTATGAGAGCCGCTTGAATTCATGAGCTGGGCCAAATCTTGCCGCACGGCTGCCGCCATCTTTCTTCCAGCTCAGCGGAGGCGGCTGGGTTTGTCACTGCCGAAAAGAAAACGAGTATAGTCCTCCAGGGTGCAGCCAGAGGGAACCCAAGGTGCCACAGAGTAGCGCCTGTGTGGGCCAGAGCGCCGGGTGTGGGAGCCTGCACTGCGTCCACCCCAGGGTTGAGTGATGGGTAGCTCCACTCCTCAAGTCCGAGGCCCGCCCAGGCTTCTCCCACCAGGCCCCGGCTCGCACGCTCCCACTTCGGATTGGCGGATGAACTCCAAAGGGGTGCGTTGCTTGTGCAACTCCAGCAAGTGCCGGGTGCGCGAACTACCGTCTTTTCGTTAGGTTCCGTGTCACACGTATTTGGTATATCGTTCCTCGTTCTTTAAGGCACCTCTTAAAACCACTTGTGCTAAGGACTGAGTTGTTTTTACTTTCTGTAAAATACAATTTTTAAAAAGTCCGTATTCCTCCTCCTACTTTGCACCTTTTGCATAGGTTGATCATGCATCCCAGTTTGTCCAGGATGGTGCCATTTTCCGTCAGTTGTCCTGGAGTAATTATTAATAACACGCCCTTTAAAGAAACTGTTCCATTTGGATGACAAATTATATATGGTCACCCTACTTTTAAATGTACTTAATAGAATTTCTACTAAAAAGCAAATAAATGTAAAATTGTATCTATCCTTTCTTGCACTCACAAAAGAGCCACCATATCATTATTCTGCCCTTGATTTTTTTCAGTTTTCCTGGAGACCTTACCATCTAAGTCCAGAGAGTTTTCCTCCTCCCTTTTTAGAGCTGGAGAGTATTACATATAATGAGGGGATGCCACAGTTGATTAATCCTTATAGCTAGACACTGAAGGTGTTTTTAATCAATCAACCAGTACTTCAACAAATAGCCTTGTGTATGTATCATTTTATATGTGTACAGGTAGAATATATTCCAAGAAGAGAGTAAAAAACTAAACATGCTTACAGTTTTGATAGATACCGTCAAAGTGCACTTTACAGGGATGGTACTATTTTATCTTTCTACCAGCAATATGTAGGAGTGCAATTCTCTATATCCTTGTCTACAAAGAATGTCAAAGTTTCGAATTTTTGCCGTATTTATAATGTGATATAATAGCGAGTTCCCTTTATTGGGAAGGGGCAAGAAAAGACGACCAGAACAAAGAAACCCTTTAAGAAAGATCGCCCACATAAATTAAGATCTCATTTCCTTGGCGAATAACTTGATCACATGACTATGCCTACCAACAGCGAGACTGGAAATTTAATTTCCAAATGCCCAGGAAAAAGGAAGGATGATTTTCAAGGGACAATTAACAGTGTCTACTGCAACCTGTCTTTCTGATCATCTAAATATCTGCGTGTATCCTTCTCCTCACAGTAGAACACTCTCACCCCAAAAGAAGAGAGTTCAGTTTCCCATTCAGTTTCTACATCCGCTCAAAACCCAGGATGTCTAATGATGCACAGTCCTCTCCAACAGATTGGGATATGGCTTTTCGTGGTCCAGAAGCATATATACTATAAAACAAATTATCTGCTTATGCCCATACATGTCGTACAAAACAACAGAGGAGCAGGAAAAGGATAAACACAGTTAAAACTCAGAAAAGGTAAGAATGGGAAACACACATTTTCTTGTCCATAGCAATGGTGAAATCCTGGGCAGGAATTATGAACACCCACTACCCTGATAGTGGAGTAAATTCCTTGGTTAGATGCTCTTGGGAGGATCTCCACTGTGCATTGCATTCTGTGGCCCAAGCTCTGCCCTCTGAATTATAATGAAGAGTATTCCCTCTTTGGGGGAATGCCTTGGGGCTCTAATTGAGGGATTTTGTAGGCCAGGTTTTTTCAGTGTTTTGGGCTTTTTTTTTTTAATATAATGTCCCTGAATATTCAGTAAACTCTGCTTCCAAACAGTTTGAGGTGTGAGCATCCACAACAAAGTTGTGTCTAGGAAGCAATTGTTAAACCTACCCTATTTCATGGTTCCTGCACTCAACCATTAACATCTTTTTAGTGATGTCAGACTTGAAATCAACTGACCAAATGGCCTTAAGTGAGAAGAGAACTCAATTAATTTGATTTTTTGCTTCAGCTTATCTTTGTTTTCTGTATTTTGTTTATTTGTGTTTTCCAAAAAGTCATAATGGTTTATGAGAAATCGTTAAGCCAAGTCTTCTGCTATTTAGGGGTAGCTAAGCAGTTAAGCAGTTGGCTTTTTCTACTTAGCAAAGCCCCAGAATTTCTGGACATTGTATTCTCTTTTTACCCTGACTTCAAATAATTGTAATACCTTGCTGAAAGCAAAAAGAAGCAGACACACACACAGACTGGCTCTTCCTAGATACCTCCACTAGAGCTACAACCTAGAGAGGGAGACTGCCTTCATGTTATTGCAGGCAGCAATTTTGTGAAGTTTTTGGCATGACAAGGCCTCCCCTTTCTGGACTGCTCATTATCACTGCCCAGCCTGTAAGAAAATACTACATATTTTTAGGTTTTACTTTAGCAATTAGGAAAAACAAACCTGCATGGCACTGGAAGCTTATTCTCACTTTTCAGCTGCTTAGCAAGAAGTTAGATAGGCACATCTGAATTAACAAATCCTAGTTTTTCACTATGCAAAACTGTGGGTCCCAATCACAACCTACTGAATCAAAATTGTCATGTTAACAAAAACCTCTCCAGTAATTCTTGCACATTAAAATTTAAGTAGCACTGCTCTAGCAATGTCAACACCACTGGTATATGGACTCTTCTCACTAAACTGTTGTCTAATAGGGCCATTTCCCTGGCCAGGAAACTCCCATTTTTACAAAAGCAACTAGAGGGTCTCTATCCCTTTACAGTTTTTCTGTAAATATGCAAAGGAAGTCAGCCTGGGGGCCTTTTCCTTGAGCATCTCCCATGTGCACTGCTCAAATATGTCCAATTATAGAAGGAAAAAGGAGCACAGATGATTGTATATATTCTGTTTCAGACCACTAATCTTTACATTTATTTCACATGTTGCTAGTGCTGCATGACAAAGTTGTTCTAGAATCATCTTGTGTGTTTCCCACCTAAGACCTGGAATCAGCTGTTTTGCCAAGAAGCCTTTGTTCCTTTAGTTGCTTTTACAAATGATATTCACAGATAGCACTATGTGTGCTAGAGGTGCTCATGGCTACAGTATTGGTCATTTGGGGAACTTTTCATAGGACAGAACTAGGAAATATATTCATACTAATAATTCTGATTCCAATTTGGGTGATTTTACTTAACCTCTTCTGTATTCTATCTGTATCTCCTTACTTCCACACCCAGAATCCTGATTCACAAGTTCATAGATTATAGAATCAGAATATTCCAAAATTATTCAGTTCATTCATCCCACATTATACACACAACAGCCTCAGAATAACAATACTAATACTTACCACTCCCAATATGATTGCTGAAGATAATTCAATATTTTTCTGCTATTGAACTCCCCATTAATTCATTTTTAATAATTTTACTGTATCTACATTGTGAGTACATACAGCCATTACAAACTATACTTTCTTCCTCCTAGTCCTCATTTAGTCTTAGTTTTATAAGTAATATATATTTAATGCTCCCCTTCAGCTCTTATATTGATACCTCTCTAGTTATTTTGGTATTCTTTAACAGGTCTCTCAGAATGGGCTTGTGGAAACTATAATCTTGCATTTTGGAAACATCTTATGCCTTTTATGCATGAATATGGGTTGTGTTAGAAATAATAAACCTTGACTCTTCTTGAGAATCTTAAGTGTGGTACTCCATTTTCCTGTGGCACAAAGCATTACTGAAAAATATCTATTAGAATCTAATTTTCTTGCTCTTATAAGTCACCCACTCTTTTTGCCTAAAAGCCTCCTCAGATTTTTTCCTTCAAACATAGAACAATTTTACTAGACTATGTGTTGGTGCTGGTCATACTGAGTCAGTATTCTCAGGTATACAGTGTGCTCTTTCGAAATGTAGTTTCATTTTTCTTTCAATAACATTACCCTTAATTATAATTTTTTGTACTTGTTCTATTCCTTTGGTTTCTGTCCTCAAAAGACTATTATCTTTATGATAGATCTTCTTTACCTGTCTGTAATATTAGTCACCTTTCCTTGAAATTTTTTTATTTCTTTTTTCATATCTTTCTAATTTTTATAAGTTTCCTTCTTTAAAAAGGGGTGGTTGGGGGAGAGTGGGAAAAAATGTCCCTTTCATTCTATTTCTCTTAAGGCATTATCTGTCATTTTTATTTACCCTGGTTTCCTTCTAGCTTAGTCTTTATTTCTAAAATGACATTTTTATTTCTAATTCTTTCCTGAGTTCTGCCTCTCGTTCTGGGTGTTTCTTTTCTTTTTTTATGTTTATTTTAATTAAGGTATTATTGATATATACACTCTTATGAAGATTCACATGAAAAAACAATGTGGTTACTACATTTTCCCATATTATCAAGTCCCCACCCACCATACCCCAATGCAGTCACTGTCCTTCAGTGTAGTAAGATGCCACAGATTCACTGTTTGCCTTCTCTGTGCTACACTGTTTTCCCTGTGACCCCCCACACCACTTCTACTAAACATAATACCCCTCAATCTCTTTCTCCATCCCACCCCGCCCGCCTTCCCACACCCTTCCCCTCTGGTAACCACTAGTCCCTTCTTGGAGTCTGTGACTCTGCTGCTATTTTGTTCCTTCAATTTTGCTCCATTGTTATACACCACAAATGAGGGAAATCATTTGGCACTTGTCTTTCTCTGCCTGGCTTATTTCACTGAGCATAATATCCTCCAGCTCCATCCATGTTGTTGCAAATGGCAGGATTTGTTTCTTTCTTATGGCTGAATAGTATTCCATTGTGTATATGTACCACCTCTTCTTTACCCATTCATCTGCTGATGGACACTTAGGTTGCTTCCGTTTCTTGGCTATTGTAAATAGTGCAGTGATAAACATAGGGGTGCATATGTCCTTTTGAGTCTGAAAACTTGTATTCTTTGGGTAAATTCCTAGGAGTGGGATTCCCAGGTCAAATGGTATTTGTATTTTTAGTTTTTTGAGGAACCTCCATATTGCTTTCCACAATGGTTGAACTAGCTTACATTCCCACCAGCAGTGTAGGAGGGTTCCCCTTTCTCCGCATCCTCACCAGCATTTGTTGTTCTTAGTCTTTTCGATGCTGGCCATCCTTACTGGTGTGAGGTGTGAGGTGAAATCTCATTGTGGTTTTAATTTGCATTTCCCTGACGGTTAGTGACGTGGAGCATCTTTTCATGTGTCTCTTGGCCATCTGAATTTCTTTGGAGAATTGTCTCTTCTTATCCTCTGCCCTTTTTAATTGGGTTATTTGCTTTTTGAGTATTGAGGCATATGAGTTCTTTACATATTTTAGATGTTAACCCCTTGTCGGATATGTCATTTACAAATATATTCTCCCATACTGTAGGATGCCATTTGTTCTGTTGATGGTGTCCTTTGCCATACAGAAGCTTTTTAGTTTGATGTAGTCCCATGTGTTCATTTTTGCTTTTGTTTCCCTTGCTCGAGGAGATACATTCAGGAAGAAGTTGCTCATGCTTATATTCAGGAGATTTTTGCCTATGTTGTCTTCTAAGAGTTTTATGGTTTCATGACTTACATTCAGGTCTTTGATCCATTTCAAGTTTACTTTTGTATATGGGGTTAAACAATCCAGTTTCATTCTCTTGCATGTAGCTGTTCAGTTTTGCCAACACCAGTTGTTGAAGAGGCTGTCATTTCCCCATTGTATGACCATGGCTCCTTTATCGTATATTAATTGACCATATATACTTCGGTTTGTATCAGGGCTCTCTTGTCTGTGACATTGGTCTATGGCTCTGTTCTTGTACCAGTACCAAATTGTCTTGATTACTGTGGCTTTGTAGTAGAGCTTGAAGTTGGGGAGTATAATCCCCCCAGCTTTATTCTTGATTTGGCTATTTGGGATCTTTTGTGGTTCCATATGAATTTTAGAACGATTTGCTCTAGTTCATTGAAGAATGCTGTTGGTATTCTGATAGGAATTGCATTGAATCTGTATATTGCCTTAGGCAGGAAGGCCATTTTGACAATATTAATTCTTCCTATCCATGAGCATCGGATGTGTTTCCATTTATTGGTATCTTCTTTAATTTCTCTCATGAGTGTCTTGTAGTTTTCAGAGTATAGGTCTTTCACTTTCTCGATCAGGTTTATTCCTAGGTATTTTATTCTTTTTGATGCAACTGTGAATGGAATTGTTCTCCTGGTTTCTCTTTTTGCTAGTTCATCATTAGTGTACAGGAATGCAACGGATTTCTGTGTATTAATTTTGTATCCCGCAACTTTGCTGAATTCAGATATTAGATCTAGTATTTTTGGAGTGGATTCTTTAGGGTTTTTATGTATAATATCATGTCATCTGCAAACAAGGACAGTTTGACTTCTTCTTTGCCAATCTGGATGCCTTTTATTTCTTTGTGTAGGGTGTTTCTAATTATTCTTATTATGTTCTCCTGTTATGTCCAGTATTCTTTTCTTTTCAGTTTAACTGGGTGGAAAGTGTTTTAGGGCTTTAAAAAAAAGTAAACCGCAAATTGTACAATAAGTTAGTCATAGGAATGGAAATACAACATGAGGAATATAACCAATAATATTATAATACATTGGTATAGTAATGGGGGGAACTGTACTTCCCCCTCTTATGTATATAACGTAATACATATATATAAGCCTCTAGTAATGTGTATGATTATTGAGTCACTATGTTATACATCTGAAGCCAATAAATATTGTATATCAACTTTATTCCAATAAAAAAAGAAAAAAATTAAATAGAAAAAAAAAGACTTTAAATTATTTCATCTTCAGTTTAACTAGTGATTAGTTAAATTCCTTTCTGGCATTCACTATCAGTTTTTCTTTAATAATATGAGAACAAGTTTTTATCTATTTCCTTCCTTCTAGACACATTAATCCTGCATTGTCTCTTTATTACACCTCAATAGATGAGACTCTTAAAATGTTTTCACTTCCACAGTTGAGACCTTGAGAATATATTTCTGCCCCTTCCACCCCCACCCAATTCCTAGGTTTCACTGAGATAGGCTGATACTTTTTTCCATTTCAGCAACTATTTGGTTTTCATTTGCAGTATGTCTCTTCTATTTTAGGAGTCCTTAATTTACCACTTGTGCTATTATAATTCCCAGTTATAATGTCATTATTCACTGACATTATTATATAAATTCAAAGTAAATTACGCACCACAAATTCCCCTTTTCTTCATCTTCCCTGTCTTGATCTGAGGTCTCCCTTTTGATTATCTGATTGTTTGGTAGCATTCGTTCTTAAGTGATCCCTTAGATGCTGTACATGAGTAACATATTTGTGAATCTGTGTATATTCACAAGTGTCTTTCTATAGTCCTGAAAGTTGAATGGGATTTTGGCTGAGCTGTTGTCCTTTTTCCTCAGTGACCTATAAATGTTACTTCACACTCTTGTAGCTGCCAGGATTTCAAATTAGAAATCCATGTCAGTGGTCTCTCTCAACATCCCTCCCTGCTTTCCATTCTCCCTCCCTCCCTCCTTTCCTTTTTTCTTTAGTTCCTCCCTCCTTCCTCCCGCTCTCCTCTGTTCTCTCCCTTTTTCTTTCTCCCTTTTTTATTCTCTTTGAGAGACTGAATATGCAAACAAAGCCAAGAACATATATAAAAATAAAACTCTAACCACTATCTGCTGCAGCCATCCCAGGATGCCAAACAACTCCCGTAGCAATCAGCCCCAAACAGCCAGCACTTGATCAACTGACAGCTCCCTAATTTTTCCCTCACTTCTAACTTAGCACCAACCGGAGAAAGCTAAACAAGCTCTCCAAATCAATCACATAGGATACCCCATTTCTAGTTAGCCTGCTGATATCTTCCCCATGCGAACAGCCTCCAATCAAGGCGTACCTGAATTCTCTTTTTCCCACTATAAAGCATTGCCATTCCTCTGCCTGTCTTTGAGTCACTGCCAGACATAGGTGATGGTGGCCAACTCCCTTGCTATAGAATCTCTGGATAGCCTTTGCTTGTTCTCATTTGGCTGGCTGGTCTTTGTCTATTTCTGCACCTTTCTTCTTCTTCCAATTCTTCATCTTTCCCCTCTTCCTTCTCTCTCTTCTTTCTTCTCCTCTCTTACCCCTACCCTGTCCTCCTTGTTCTTCTTTTTGTAAGCTGTTATTTCCATCTGGAAGTTTTTAAGCTTTTCTTTTTAAAGGAACTTTCCTTGGATCTGCCTAGGTGTGTCTTTTCTCATTGATCTTACCTGGAACTCAGTGACCCCTTTCACCTGCAAATGCCAAGTCTGTCTTTAGGCCAGGGTAATTTTCTATTATTACTTGCTTAATTATTACCTCTCTTTTATTTGTTCTTTTCTTTCCTCTAGAACTCCAAATAGTGATATATCAGTTCTCTTTGATTTATCTTCAAAGTGACTTGAACCTGACTTTTTCATCATAATTTCTCTCTTTATATATTTTATTCTGTTTTGAGATATCTTTTCCACTTTTCAGGCCAGTTAGAAAGATTAAATCATCCTCCTTCAGTGTACCTTCAGTGTTGTGTTTTAAAAATAATGGTTTTCATATGTTTGTGTAAAAATGTTATAGCTGCTTTATTGATAATAGCCCCAAGTGAAAACACCTCATGTGTCCATCATCAGGAAAGTGAATAAAAACGTGTGGTATACTCACTCAATAGAATAATACTCAGCATTAAAAAGGAAAAACTTACAGATACATGCAACAACATATATGAATCTCAAAAACATTATACTGAGTGAAAAAAGTCAAACATAAAAAAGTATGCCTAACGAGGTTTTGAGTACATGAAGTTCTGAATCGAACAAAACTAATCTATGGTGATAGAAAATCAGAAATTTCCTGGGGAGGGGGAAATAGGTAAGAGTGGGAATTTACAGGAAGTAGCACGAGGTATTGGAAATGTTCTATATAGAGCTGGGTGTGTGGTTTATGTGGGTAAATGGATTAATCAAAGCTCATCAAACTGTGAACTTAAAATTTGTGCATTTCACTGAACACAAAGCCTCAATTTAAAAAGGGAGAAAAATCATGCTTTTTTGTTCCATGGTCTTGGGGTGTTTATGTGTATTGAATCTAGTCTTCTTAAGAGCTTTATTTATGTACTTATTTATTTATTATTCACGTTGTCTTCTACCTTCTCCAGCAGTTTCAAGAGCTAGCACTCTTTCAGCCTCAGCAGAGGAGAAGTATCAGCACAACTGTTGTTTCCCCAAATCTCCTCTGTGTCGGGATAACCAGCAGGTCCTCTTAACAGCAATGCCAGCACAGGTACTGTCCTTCCACTTGGAGGTCCATGGGTCTTTCCAGGCTATACTCTCTCCATTGTCCAGTGCGTGCTGACCCTTTTCCCTCTCTCTCCATCTCTATGCTCACTATAACTTGAGGCTTCATGCATGCCTTCGAGTGCCCTCTGTGCCCACTGAGGCTTTGTTCGTGCCCTTCAAGTGTCTGTGTGCTGGTTCCCAAATATTCTTGTTTCAACTGTGATCCTATAGTTACACTGGAAGTGGAACAGAAGGATGAAAGAGATGTGATAGTCCAATTCATTTTTGTAAACTACCTGGTACCAAGAACTGTTTGCCTTGTATTTAGTAAGCAATCAAAAAATATTTGTTAACTGAGTGAAAAACACAGCTGGGTAAATAGGGGACCTGGAAAATCCCAGCTTCATTGAATGTGATGTTGTTTCCATCTAAATCTCCTTTCTCTAGAGCTGGCACTGAAATGAAGGAGCATACCAATCCAAATGTGAGTAGGAACTAATGTCAATAAGGTGGACAAGATGGTCCAAATCTGCTGCCAACTGTGGGGACAACCATAAACAGGTAGTGAAACTCAGTTGCAAAGCAGAGCTCTGAATCCTGGGGAGACAAGTAGGAAGGGGTAGGTTGAGAGAGTAAATAGAAGGGTTGTCTGAGTAAAAACTGGGGTCCAACAATGGGGACCATCATACTCTCTTAATAAAATAACACTTGGACGACTTCCAGCTTCTGCTCTGGTAGAGAAAGCTAAAAAGAGCACTGCTTCCACCATCACCTCAATAAGCTAGGTGGGTAATCTACTCAATAACAACTTGTGTTCACCAGTCAGAGAGCTGAGGTCACAGGGCAGCTGGCCAGCCTGAAATCCAAGGAAAGATGGGTGCTTCTAAACACAGGTGAGATGCAAGCTCTGGGTCATCTGAAGCAGAACATGAGAAAGAAGATGCGTCAGCCACACAAACAGCAATAAATAATTCTGTTGCATGTTTAAATAAATTGCTAAAGACCGAGTGTGGACTGGCATGCTTGCAGAACCCTATGGGAGCCAATCATAAGGGTAGCTCCCATCTACTCATAGACTCTTCTCCAGAGAAGATATTTTGTAATAATAATAATACTTACAAAAACTACCTAGTTTCTAGCCTCCTTAGGCAGAAGTCTTACTCCTCTCTTAGTTGGAAAGATGGGCCCATTCTTTAAATTTAACGCTTTGGGTGCAGGTCCAAATGAGAAAAGCCAAGAGAGAGGAAGCACTTCCCTCTCTCAGTGTGAGCCCTTCTTTCAAGTTCCCATATTTTGTCTCAAGATGTGACTTTTCTTAGGATGACAGGCACTGGTGGTATTCACTTCCTTCAGGAGAAACTCCACTTCTGACAGCAGGATGGTTACACACCTAGCAGTGCAAGTACTGTAGTCCCTCCTTATCTCCAGGGGAACATTCCAGGATACCTAGTGGATGCATGAAACTTCAGATATTACCAAATCCTATGTCTTTTCCTATACCTACATACCTATGATAAAGTGTAATTTATAAGTTAGGCACAGTAGGAGATTAATAACAATAACTAAAAATGAAATAGAGCAATAATAATAATATACCTTAGTAAAAAATTAAGTGAATGTAGTCTCTCTCTTTCTCTCAAAATATCTTACTGTACTGAACTCACCTTTCTTCTTCCTGTGATGATGTGAGATAACAAAATGCCAGTGTGCTGAGATGAAGTGAATGATGTAAGCATAATGATAAACATAGCTACATAGCATAGTAAGGTTACTACTGACCTGACCATACAACCAGAAGTAACATCATCTGCTTCCCAACCAGAGATAACTGAAACCACAGACAGGGGGACTGCTATGCATCAGAACATTACAGAGGAGCCTCTACTTCTATCATTTTAATTAGAAAAAAACAGCTATTATAAAAGCAAATAAATCTTATTGTCACCAGAAAAAATATATGAACTCAGCCTGCCACCAACAGATGCTTTTATTTTATTTTTTATTGAAGTATATAGTTGATATACAATCTTATATTAGTTTCAAGTATACAACACAATGGTCCAACAGTTACTCATATTATTAAATCCTCACCCCACTAGTGCAGTTACTATCTATCAACATAGGAAGATGTAACAGAATCATTGGCCACATTCTCCATGCTGTACTACCATCCCTGTGACTAACTTATATTTTCATTGAGAATTTTTGTGGCCCTTTATCCCCCTCATCTTCCCCACCCACCCATCCCATTTCCTCCCCCATGGTAACCACCAGTCACTTCTCAGTGTCCATGAGTCTCCTGCTGTTTTGTTTTGTTTTTAGATTCCACATGTAAGCGAAATCCTGTGGTATTTGTCTTTTCCTGCTTGGCTTATTTCACTGAACATAATGCCCTCTAGATCCATCCATTTTGTCGCAAATGGCAAGATTTCTTTCTTTTTTATGACTGAGTAATATTCCGTTGTGTATGTGTACCACCTCTTTTTTATCCATTATCTATTGATGGACACTTAAGTTGCTTCCATATCTTGGCTATTGTAAATAATGTGACAATAAACATAGGGGTACATGTATCTCTTCCAGTCAGGAACTTTGTTTTCTTTGTTTAATTAGAAGTGGAATTACTGGGTTATATGGTATTTGTATTTTTAGATTTTTAGTTTTTTTAGGAATCTCCTTACTGCTTTCCACAGTGGCTGCACCAATTTGCATTCCCATGGACAGTGTAAGAGAGTTCCCCTTTCTCCACATCCTCTCCAACACTTGTTATTTCTTGTCTTTTGGATAGTGGTCATTCTGACTGGTATGAAGCGATATTCTCATTTTGGTTTTGATTTACATTTCCCTGATGATTAGCTATGTGGAGCATCTTTTCATGTGTCTGTTGGCCATCTGTATTTCTTCATTGGTGAAATGTCAGTTCAGGTCCTCCACCCATTTTTTAATCAGGTTTTTTTGGCATTCAGGTGCATGAGTTCTTTATATACTTTGGATGTTAACCCCTTATCAGATAAATTATTTACAAATATATTCTCCCATACTGTACATTGCCTTTTTGTTCTGCTGATGGTGTCCTTTGCTGTACAGAAGCTTTTTAGTTTGATGCAGTCCCACTTGTTCATTTTTTATTTTGTTTCCCTTGCCCGAGGAGATATGTCCAGGAAAAATTGCTCATACTTATCTTCAAGATATTTTTGTCTCTTTTCTTCTAAGAGTTTTATGATTTCGTGACTTATATTCAGGTTTTTGATCCATTTTGAGTACTTTTGTGTATGGAGTTAGACAGTAATCCAGTTTCATTCTCTTGCATGTAGCTGTCCAGTTTTCTCAACATCAGTTATTGAAGAGATGGTATTTTCTCCATTGTAAATTCATGTCTCCTTTATCATATATTAATTAACCATATATGTATGGGTTTATATCAGTGCTCTCTATTCTGTCCATTTATCTATGGGTCTGTTCTTGTGCAAGTACAATACTGTTTTGATTACTGTAGCTTTGTAGTATAGCTTGAAGTCAGGGAGTGTAATACACCAGCTTTATTATTCTTTCTCAGGACTGCGTTGGCTATTTATGGTCTTTTGTGCTTACATATGAATTTTAGGATTATTTGCTCTAGTTACTTGAATAATGCATTGAATCTTAAAATTGCTTTGGGAAGGATGGCCATTTTGATGATATTAATTCTTCCTATCCATGAGCATGGGACAGATTTAAATTTATTTGTATCTTCTTTAATTTTTCTCATCAGTGTCTAATAGTTTTCAGAGCACAGGTCTTTTGTTAGATTTATTCCTAGGTATTTTATTCTTTTGATGCAATTGTAAGTAGAATTGTTTTCCTGATTTCTCTTTCTGCTAGTTCATTATTTGTATATAAGAATGCAACAGATTTCTGTGTAGTAATTTTGTATCCTGCAACTTTGTTGAATCCAGTTATTAGTTCTAAGTTTTTTGGTGGAGTCTTTAGGGTTTTCTATTATAGTATCATGTCATCTGCAGTTTTTTTCTTCCTTACCAATTTGGATGCCTTTTATGTCTTTATTTTGTCTGATTGCTGTGGCTAGGACTTCCAGTACTATGTTGAATGAAAGTGGTAAGAGTAAACATCCTTGCCTTGTTCCTGATCTGAGAAGAAAGGATTTCAGCTTTTCACCTTTGAGTATGATGTTAGCTGTGGGTTTGTTGTATATGGCCTTTATTTTGTTGAGGTACATACCTTCTCTACACATTTTGTTGAGGGTTTTTATCATGAATGGGTGTTGAATTTTGGCAAATGCCTTTTCAGTGTCTATTGAAATGATCATGTGGTTTTTATATTTTTTGTTAATGTGGTATGTTACATTGATTGACTTATGAATATTGTACCAATATGATATCCCTGGAATAAATTCCACTTGGTCATGATGGATGATCCTTTTGATGTATTTTTGAATTCAGTTTGTGAATATTTTGTTGAGGACTTTTGTATCTATGTTCATCAGGGATATTGGTCTACAATTTTCTATTTTTTGTAGCATCTTCGGGCTTGGTATTAGAGTGATGCTGACCTCATAGAATGAGTTTGGAAGTATTCCCTTCTCTTTCACTTTTTGGAATACTTTAAGCAGGATGGGTATTAGCTCTTCCTTAAATATTTGGTAGAATTCAGCTGTGAAGTCTGATCTTGGACTTTTGTTTGTTGGGAGTTTTTTGATTACCAATTCAATTTCATTATTGGTAATTGGTCTGTTCATATTTTCTGCTTCTTCCTGGGTCAGTCTTGGAAGGTTGTACTGTTGTAGGAATTTTTCCATTTCTTCTAGGTTGTCCCATTTATTGGCATATAATTTTTCATAGAATTCTCTAATAATTCTTTGTATTTCTATGGTGTAAGTTGTAACTATTCCTTTTTTTCTGATTTTGTTTATTTGTCCTCTGTTTTTCTTGGTAAGTTTGGCTAGGGGTTTGTCTATTTAATTTTTCTTCTCAAAGAACCAGATGTTGGTTTCATTTATTTTTTTCCATTGTTTTATTCTTCTCTATTTTATTTATTTCTGCTCTTATATTTATTATGTCCATTCTTCTACTAACTTTGGGTTTCATTGGTTCTTCTTTTTCTAGTTTCTTTTTTGTGAATTTAGACTGTTTTTTTGGGATTGTTCTTGTTTCTTAAGGTAGGCCTATATTGCTGTGTATATCCCTCTTAGAACTGCTTTTGCAGCATCCTACAAAATTTTAACTTTTCTGTTTTTGTTTTCATCTCCATGTATTGCTTGATTTGCATACACAGATGCTTTTAGTGGTTGATTTTAATTTTTCAGGTGGTTTGACATTATTTATTACCTTACAAGTGAAAAAACTTAGGGTGTGTTCAAAGTGATACTGATCTACATTCTCTTATTAGAAATCCTTTGATACCAATGTGTTGAGGATATCTTGGATTTTAGAAAAGAATATGCACAACAATTTTTAAAACCCTCTCTTTTTCTTTTAAAGCCAACTTTAATGAAGTATAATTTACATATAAGAAAATGCATCCATTTTTTTATATATAACCTGTGAGTTTAGGTCATTGTATAACCTCATGTAACCACCACCACAGTCGAAGTAAAAAATTCTCCATCATCCCATTAAGTTTTTTTCAATGCCTTGGCCATAATCAAACACATTCATATTTCTGTACTGACATATATGAATATTCATAATAAATGGTATAAAGAATATCAATACCTATGTCACATTGGGGCAGGTTTTCCTGCTAAATAAGTTTGTCATAAGCTTCTAGAAACCTTTCAATTTTCAAAACACTTTGGATTTTGATATTTTTGATAAAGGATTATTGATCTTTTAAAAAAGTATTATATGCTAATGAAAAAGAAATATAACACATATAGATTTATACACATTGGTTGCTTATATACAGACATACTGGACTATGACAAACAGACTCATGAACAAAGGAAACTCTGACTCATCTTTTGGAAACTAAAATATTTTTTAAAGAAAATTTTATTAATTAGTATATACTTTGTACCTAGCAATATACCTGACATATTATAGGTACCCATTAATACATTTTGTTCTGTCTATTGATAATTCTACCCAACTCATACCTCTATACTAGTATCTGTTCATTTTTTGTATTAATATTTTCCTCCCTCAGAAACCACTCTTGTTTATTTGAAAAGCTCTAATGTTTTCTACCTGTTTATTTTCTGTCAATTCCTCTAGAACTGTGCTAATATGTAGTCATCAGACACACATGGCTATTTAAATTTAAATTAATGACAATTAAATAAAATGAGAAAGTCCATTCCTTAGCCACATTGGCCACAGTTCAGTTGTTTGAGAGCCACACATGGCTACTCTATTAAATACTGTTGTTATATAAAACAGTTTCAGCACTGCAGAAAGTTACACTGGATAGGGCTGCTCTGTCTTGTTCACTGCTTTACTCCTGGTGCCTTACACAGTGCTTGGGATTCAGTAGATGATCAACAAGTATTTGCTGAGTAAATTATTTTAGTTCATCTGGAAAAACTGTCATGCAAATATAAAGTAAAGATTCCCTTTTGAAATACACTTCTTTAATAGCAGTGGCTCTTAGGAGCCAAAATTCTTTCTTTGAAAAAGTAAGAGATTAGGTTATATTTTTGGCTGTATTCTAGTTTTGATTATTAATAGCTTTCAGTCATTGAGTGCTTAACATAAGCCAGGCACTGTTCTAAGTGCTTTCCACATATTACTTGATTAACCCTCACAACAACCGATTATGTGTATACTACTCCCAATGTACAGATGAGAAACTGAGACAGAAGAGGCAAGTAAGTTGCCCAAGGTCATACAGCTATTAAGTGGTAGAGCCTGAATTTGGGCCTAGACAGTTTGGCTCCAGCGGCCAACCAATTAACCGCAACACTCAGCTCTTTGTGATTATTTTAAATAAGGGTCATTTAGCCTCTTTTTTCCAGGATCTAAAACTCATTTTTCTTTTTCTTTATTTGATTGCTTTTATCTAGGACACCCTGAAAAATGTTAAATAATAGCTGCTATAACCCTGCATCCTCGTCAGGTCCCTGAGTTCAATGTGAATGCTTCTGCCATTACACTCTAATGTATGATGTTACTGTTTTTTCTGACTATATCTTGATCCAGTTGAAGAAAGGTTCTTTTATTTCTAGTTTACTACAAATTTTTAAAATTAAGAAATGGCTATTGAATGTTATACAGTGCATCCCTAGAGAATATCATTTGGCTTTTTCTCCTTTAATAAATTACATGAATAAATTTTTTAATGTGAAACCACAATTCTTGGAATAAAATGTACTTTGTCAAGATATGAACTGTTTTTGTTATCATACTACTGGACTTCATACCTTACTATGCAAAGTCATAATGAGAACAGAATCCCTCCTTCCCCACCCCACTTTCCTTGGTGCTGTTTGTCTTGGATTTTGGTATTAGTTATGTTAGCTTTATGGAATAAACTGGGGATATTTTTTTCCCTTTTGTGGGATAATTTTCCTAGAATCCCGCAGGTTTGGGTACTGCATCTGACCCTTCTTCCTTCCAAAGGTGACCTATAACACCACAAATCATTTAACCATCAGGAACTTTTTCTCACACTAGCTCTCCAGCCTCCTCACAAACTGGACTCACCCACTGATCCCCAAAAAGGCCTCCAGGCCATTCAATTTTCTCACGTTCCTTGCACAGGCCACAGACATTCCCACTTCCAAGCCTTTGCTAATTTCATGCCACTTGCCTTGCCAAATTCCAAGGCCTGAGGTATCGGTTGGTGTTGATTATGGCAGAACAGAACTAATATTTGGGGCAGGGACTGTGTAGTTTCTTTTTTTTTTTTTTTTGGTATCGTTAATGTACAATCGAACAACATTATGGTTACCAGACCCCCTATTATGTGTAGTTTCTTGACACCCCTCCCTCACTTCATTTAGCCCTCAGAATCCTGGAACTTTTTATTTTTATTTTGTATATGGGAAAAAAGAAACGTGACAAGTTGTTAGACACTAGTAAGTGAAGGTTCCAGAAGTTAAAACGACGACTGCTTGATTCCAAAGTGATTGCTGCTTCGACTGCAACCATAAGTCTCACCCTCCTCCATTCTGTTCCCGGCTAGTCTCTCACAGTGACTTGTCTGTCCTCCGCGCTCCATTAGCGATTATAGACTGTACCCCACCCCACCATTGGACATTGCGCTGTTTTGTATTTTTCTATTGTTTCGTCCGTGTAGTTCTTGTTTCACACATAACAGTAACTGAATAATCTCTCAGTGCCTGTTGATCCAACTCCACATTTGGTTGTCTTTTTCCTTATTTTATAAAAAAGAGGGAAAATAAAAGAAGGAAAAGGTGACTACGTACAAATAATTCTGATTGTGTTAGGCTTAGCTGTATATTACGAAAAGCACCTTTCAAAATAAGTTTAACTCTGCGTGGTCTCCCAGGGGCTTTTTGGCGACCCCTGCAAAACGAGTGCCTAAAAAACGAAAAGCTGACGTTTGTGAATACTGGTCACCTCCCCCCACCCAAACACATCAAACAGAGGCAGAATGCTGGAAATCGCACTAGAGCACGGACTTCTATCAAGGGAAGCTAGATGAGGGAGTCTTTCCCAACTGGAGGCGCGATCCGCTCTTCCCCCTGCCAGCCTCAGCCCGATGGAACATTCCCAGCGAAAGCTTTGATAGAGCGCCCACGCCGAGTCACGTAGAGCCGGAGCGTACTCCCCGCGCCTTGCGGAATGACGCGAGCTAGGGTTGCCAGGGGGCGGGGCCAGGCGCCGCGGAAGGGGCGGGGTGAAGGAAGCCGGCCGGGGAGGCGGAGCGGGTGCAGGGGAGGGGCGGACGGAGAGGGGGCGCGCGGGTGGGGAGGGCCCAGCGTATTATGGGATGCGGCGGTGGAATGGCGCTGGGCGCGTGATTTTGAACAAACCCGGGTCTGTGTTTCGGAGGCGCCGCCGCCGCCGCGGCTGCTGGGAGCCCTGGGAGAGCGGCGCAAGGAGCAGGCGGCGGCGCCGCCGGCTTTAGTGAGTGTCAGCCCCTGGGGTGGGGGCATCTGCGCGGGCAGGCGTGAAGGGGGCGCCGGCCCCCGCTGCGGGTGATGGCGCGGGCCGAGGGCGCCGGACCGCCCCCTGCGGGAGCCCCGGCTGGTGGGTTGTGGCGGAGAGCGGGAACCTGCCGTCTGGGGGCCGCCGCGCCCTATCCCGGGCCGCAGCGGGCGGGAGGATCCTCCGGGCTCAGCCCCTTTCCGCCAGCACCCGGGAGGGCGGCTGTCATCCAGAAGGGCCGGCTCTCGGCCGGCAGCCCGCCCTTCCCGGCGGTCTGGAGGATGGGCCCCGGCGGCTGTTGACACGCACATTGCGCGGCCGGAGAAGCCGGCCGTATCGGCCCCGGGTTTCTGGGAACCGGTTTTGCTGCTGTGTCATTTTGTACCAGCTCCTCCTTTTCTTGCTGCCCGCCGCCCCGTTCTTCCTACGCCCCTTTGTATGGTATCTTCTTCGTGTGTGTCCGTTTTCCTCGCGAAGCCCACCAGCTAAATGTCATACTGTTCCCGAGGTGCACGGGGGACGGGAGCGGGCCGAGACTTAGCTTGGCCAAGCAACGGTAAACACCAAGCAGAGCGCGGTGGACGGGGCTGGAGGTGGGGAAATAAAGTTTCAAGATGAAGAAACTGGGACGACTTGATACCCACAGCGTCTAGCAGGCTGCATATAGAAACGGCTACTGGGCTGGGTGGTAGATAGCCCTTGTTTAAGCCTGAATCTACCGACTTTTATATGGAGTTGTCATTCAAGCAAGGTAAGGAAATGTGATGGCTTTTTCAGCTTGTACCTCTTTGCTCTTAGAGTAACTTTTAAAAAAGACAGTAGAGCGGCCCTGTTCGCAACCTTGAAATTCAATTTGCTTATTTCAGATAGGTCTTTTAGAGTTTATGCTATAGTTGAATGGTAAGCACAGAATTCAGCTTTTGAATGGGTGATTATCACATTTTTCCGAAATTATCAAAGGTAGCCAATTTAAGTTTTCTTTTTTAAATTCTGGTCTGGTCAGAAGCCTTGAAGCTTATGGTTTCTGTTACTTCTTAGGTGATTAAGAAATACTTGTTCTTTTTTAGTTATTTATTAAACTGCATGATGAAAGGAGCTGATGGTGGAGGAAGGGGAACTCTGGGGTCTTTTGGTTCTAGAGCAAACTATTTTCTCTGTATTGGACAAACATATCAGCAGCAGGTGAATTTTTTTTAATATGACGTAGATCCTAAAAACATTTGGCAGAGTTTTAATTTAGAGGTATATTTTCTGTATTTTCGAAATTGTTCATTTATGAATAGGATCAATACATTTTAAACCTAGTTGCCCCTTGACATCTTAAACCAGTAACAAGTTGGCAGTCACAGTGTTGATGGACAGAAATGATCAGATGAAATTCAGTGGAAAGGAAAATAGTTCAGAACTTTATTTTTGAAACTAGGTGTTTTGAGCACAGTGTCAGCACAAGGATAGGTGCCTGTAATTTACAGAGGTTTCAGCGAGGTCGGTCATGCATATGGAAATAACTGTCAAAGTAGTGCCTACAGTGGAGGAAAACGTCAAAGTTGGTGAATGACATGACATCAAAGGTCTTGATCATGTTTTTAGTGTCTGAAATGGATGTAGTGGATAAAACGCATTCCATAAGCTCTCTCAAGTTGCTTTTCTGAAAATGAAAGAGTTTGAGTTCTTTATTGTCCTTATTCCACATTCCGCGAGGCTTTTGCTCTTCAAAACAAAAACATGCGGGACTTGGGACCCCGCAGGTAACGCGACTTCCTTTTGCGTTGCTGAGGGCTGTTAGAAGCACCGTGTTCTAGGTGGGGTGAAGGGTCTCGGCGCGGGCTGTGTGCATTTGTATCTCCCTGTGCATTTGAAGGTTGGCGGGGCGGGCGGGAGGTTTCCCCGGATATGTGGGTGTGCGCTTCTGGAGAGGGGAGGGTCGGGGAGGGGAGGAGGAGGAAGAAGGGGGAGGTTTCTGGCGGCGGCGGCGGCGGCGGCCCGGGCTCGGGCTGTCGGGGAAGCTGCTGAGCTGTGATGGTGATGACGAGGTGAAAATGGCGGATCTTTCGAAATACAATCCCGGCCCCTGACATACCAGAGGCGGCGGCAGCGGCGGCGTCGCCACCCGGGCTCTGTCCTCGGCCCCTGGGTCCCCTGTTAGCGCTCTAGTTCGGGCAAACTGGGAAAGGAAGCGGCTGGCCGGAGCTCCCGTGTCCAGGCAAAACAGCACCTCCCGGGCTCAGAATTGCCCGGGACCTTCTGGAGCCCCTACCTCGGAGCCAAAGGGAGGAGAAAGAGGCAGCCGCTGGAGGTAGAGGAGAAGGGGGTACCCAAGGGCTTCTCTGTCTTGAGATCTCTTCTTTTGGTGGTGGTGGATGGGGGAATAATTGCGTTGTGGATCAAGGAAAGGCTAGTCCGGAGTGCAAAGAATCAGGAGCCTCGTAATGACATCAACATTATTCTTTGAGTGTTAAGAGGGCTCGAGTTTGCTCTTATACCTAAGGCTGCTGCTGAGGCCTAGAGGAACCGCTAGCAGTTACCATTATTTCCTGATTTAATATTTAAAACATCCACTGTGGCGGGTGTTTGATGATGTTCATCAGTTTATGGGGTTGTATTTTTTTTTAGGGAGGCAGAGCATTGACATTTATTCGGCATTTAGGCTCTGTGTCTTAGGTCATAGTCTATAACTTGTTGGGGTGTGGATGCACAAATTTTTTGAGCATATGGACCAGTTTTGTAACAGTTTTTTTAATGGCTCTGTCATCCATAGAGTGACCCCTTTACCTCTGCCATTTGGCAAATTACAATCGAGATACTGTCAGTCGTATTTCATATTCATGTGCTGTCCCCCCTCCAACCCCCAATCCATTTCACGAGTTAAGAGAATAAAGTTATGGAAAATTTTGCAGTAAGCAGATTTTATAATCCAAGTGAAGTACAGCTCTGGGAGCTCTATTTCGATTCACGAGTTTTACCTTCATTGTTAAGAAGACAGTTGTGTTGACTTGATGGAGGCACCTGATGTGAGTACATTAAGTTGGTAAAGATGAATTGAGACTTCTGTTTTATTCTGAATACTGGAATTGCTAGTCCTTTGCTTAAAGAGCTGGAGAATTGCATTGACCGACTTTATGACAGTCATAGTTTAATTTTGTTAGGTTACCTAAAGATCCATGTATGTTTTCAGTTGTGCTGTAGGAGTCTGTCTGCTTATTATATACAACAGTAGTGTTGCTAAAAGGGTACGTGTGAATCAACTTTTACACATTAATTTGGGGCAGTCTGATTCCCCCCCACCTCCCCAGCATTTGTAGTAGAAGTTTGAGTCAGTGATAAGAATGTATGAGCCTGAAAAGAGATGTGAATATTTAAGAAATGCTCACTGTTGATGTTTATGATCAGTAGTAAATTTTCTTATCCAGGTTTCCTACAGAGATGATGTCATAGTATGTCATACAATATCATACATTATGTAGTTTATTCAGATAGGAAATATTTTGTATATATCTATGTATATGGCTTGGACATTTGGTTTTCACTAATTAGAAGAATAAGAGACCCCCCCAAAAAAACTTGAGGGGAAATAACTGAGAGGTACTCAGAAGGTTTAACCATTTTTTAAAAATCATTTGTCTGATGTTCTTTACATTAAGCAATAGGGATTTGGCCCATTTTTTTTTCCTTATAGCTTTTATGTTGCAATAATTTGGTCCATGTCAGCCCAGCTGCTAGTTAGTAGTAAGACTAAGAATTTAAAAAATAAAATAAAGAGGGAGATTAAAATGCTTTTAATTGGCTTCTTCTTTTAATCGCAGAGGGCTATTGTCTGTTTGTGACTCTTTGTGATTGGCCAGTTTTCAGGTTGTTGTGATTAGAACAATTGTTTCTTAATAATTAGAAGTGTGTTAGAAAGAAATGAAAAGTTATGCCCCTGGAGATAGTCCAGTGTCTTTTTTGGGGGAGAAGAGCATTACAGATTTTCAGTACTTTTTTCAAATATTACTATTGGGTCTCATTGTATGTCTCCTACTATGCTAAGGATAGGGGATAAGGCAGTATCATTGTCTCAGGAAACTGTCAGTTTAGAAATTGTCAGAGGTAAAGTTGGAAGGATGGGTTGGTTAGGGCTTTAATGCAAAGGCCTTGAGAGTTACAGAAAAATTTTAAGTAGGAGAGTGACAGCCTCAGAGACACACTCAAGGGATAAATCCTGTAGCTGTTACATGGGATGTGTTGTAGGTTAGAGGAGATGGAGGTAAAATTACCATGGTAGGCTCCAAGCTTTAGAGATTTGGAAATTCTTGGTTGCAGTGGGAAAGAGATGTTGTGAATGTGTAATCTGCATGATCTATGACAGGTTAATTGTTCAATGGATAGACATCAAAATTGACAAGATCTTATACCCTACTGTTTGATAGAATATTGAATGCCATTTAAAAAAAGAGAAATCAGATGCTAATTTAAAGAAAGAGGAAAATAATTTTCATTTGAGTTACCGGATACCACATAATTGTCTTCACAGTAACCCTGCAACTAAACTGAAGCTTAGAGAGATTATTGCTTAGAGTCACATGTTGAACGACTAGGAGAGCCAACATTTGGAAATGATCTTTCTGATTTGAATCTCCATGTTTTTCCCACCATGTTAATCTTAAGCATGCCTTTAAAGGGAAAAAAAAAACTGATCACCAGTTTTGGTGTAAATAATCTTATTAAAATATTTAATTTTTAGATGTACATAACTATACATTTGGTATGCTTATTGTTTTTATGCAAGTATAAAACAAATTTATAAATGAAATAGAAACAAAACTATAAAACCAGTAAAAAATTAAACATAGGTTGATGGATGATATTGTTTTGCTGAAATGAAATCTTTGCATAGTGAATATACCTTGGCAAGGTGTGCAGTTTTTTTATGTACTATATATCCTATGGTAACCCAATTCCTGTACCACTTTTTTGTGTTTGAATACTGCATGCAGTGCTTTACCCCTCAAGTAACAGGTTAGGTGGTTTGGCTTTTACTTGGCATAAATATATCATTTACCTTATAAAATCCTTCTGTGCCTTTTTCTTTCTTCTACCCTAATTCCAGTACCATTGATTATGAATATGATGAGGTGGTTATCCAGATGACACAGAATATACTTCTTAAAATATATTATCAAATGAAAATACAAACTTTTCAAATCTTCCTCAGGACTCACAGCTTAAGAGTCCACTGCTTCCAGTTTAGCTTGAGAAATGTAGTTCTATATCTAGGTTTTGAGTGGTTGATGTTTAATTTTAGAAATCACAGCCAAAATCCAAATGGTATAGTTAACCAGTTAGCTGGTGTTAAGCTCTAGGTACAAAAGTACAGTTCTTAAACATCAGATATTTCTGTCTGAACACCTGACAAATTACTCATCAGTAATATGGTGATAGTTCACCACTTCATATTATTAGGTGCTAGAATGAATACAGTTGTTCACCCAAGTTGCCTTCTACCTGTAATTAAGAAAAGAACAGTGTTTCAGCACGGGTAATATTCTGTAAGAAACTCTTTAAAAATGTGTAGAAGTATAGAGTCCTTGTCATTTCTATCTTTCATTATTTTTTATTTTATATTTAATTAATTTCTTTTCATCATCACTGTCCTATTTATCTGTGTCTTAAACTAACTGGCCTCCCTGCCTCCAGTCCAATAAAATACTGAGATAAAGTTAATCCTCCCGAAGTACAGCTGTGGTCATGCCATTTTTTATTAATTTCTAAGCTCTGTCAGGGCAAGGTTAATTTCCATAATGCCCTCCACAGAGTTGGAAAGCAGTATTTGTTAATTAAATAACTGATAAAAATCATAAGCTAGTTAAAAATGAAGAGAACTATGTGGATTTTAGGATGGTATGTAACTGTAGAGGATATTGGTTAAAAGCTAGATCTGAGTATCTGAAAACTTACTTAAAAAGGAGTTTCTTGGTCTGTTAGTGTGCCTTATGATGATGTGAATTTATTTAATTCGAAGTATTGTGACGTCTCAGAACATTATACAAGCTTACCCTACTCAAATAGACAAACCATAGTTATCTTTCAGAACCCAGTGTAAGTAATGCTAGAGTTTTACATGACACAACTTCTCCATGACTCATTTATGCATTTTTCAGGTTTGTTTTGAGTAATTTTCAGGTTTATTTGCCAGCTCTGTTCTAGGTACTGGGAATAAGGGATAAAGTGGTGATGACAGACAAGTCCCTGTCCTCATGGAACATTCTAAAGGAAGGACAGACTATAAACAAAGACTTCCTGATTGTGGTAGATGCTATGATAGAAATACCAGGGTAACTGAAAAAAATAGAATACCTAGGGCAGTAAAGATGAGAGGGGGTTGCTGTTTTAAATAGATATTATAAACATAATACAATTGAGACAAATTTAGAAATCATTAAACTTTCTGAAATGAGTGAAATCTTTAACATTCATTAGACTTAAACCAGCCAACTATGTTCAACTGTGAATGTTGAAACTCAATGTATTGGCTTCCTGAATTATACTTTGCCTTAGGACTTTGTTTTATGAGCAAAAATATTGATGGCATGGGGAATGAGTTAAATGTTCTGTATTCTTTTCCTGCCATACCTTGACAGGTAACCGTTTGCACAGATGAGGTGAACTAAAGTGCCTCAGTGCTGTTGGCTTGTGAAGATTCTCTTTTTTCTTGGAGTGGTCCTCAACACAGGGATGGCAAGGTGGCATGTACTAGTACATATCTTCCATTCCTAAGGGATAAAATTAGAGTGATGATTCATGTAACTAGATGGCCAAACCCTTTCCTGCCATGCCCACAAGCTCCTTTTGAAAGTTTTTCTTAGCATAGGCCATTGTGCCCTGCATGTGACCCTGATTGAAACAGATATGGATGTCTAATCATAAAGCAGTTCTCATAGTCTGCTCAGCAGCTTATGAGGTATGCTGGCTCCATAACTCTGCACAGCCCCATATACTATGCAGAGACTGGCTAAACCAATCAGACCTCTTCTTGTTAGAAGTTTGAACTTTACTCCTACTTCAAAGGCAAACTCTAGTCCTGTAACTCCTAGTCTCTTAAGACCAGTAAAAAGATGTGTTCTTCCTGATAAACAGAACTTCAAAATATATAAAATAAAAAGCACAAGAGGAGAAATAAACAAATCCACAATCATATTTGGGGATTTTAAAAGCCTTTCTCAGTAGTTGATAGAAGAGGAAACAGTAAGCATATAGATGATGTGAACAATACCATCAACCAGGCTGACCTAGTTGACATTTATAGGACACTCCCCCAGCGACTGCAGAGTGCGTGTTCATTCCATGTGCACATGCAGCGCTCACCAAGACAGACCATATCCTGAGCCACAAAACAAGTCTCTAATTTAAAATAATGGAAGTGTTATAATGGATTGCATTCTCTGACAAATAATAGGAGTAAATTAAAAGTCAGTAATAAACCCCCCAAATATTTTGGAATTACGTAGCACACTTCTTTATTTTCCATGTGTCAAAGATGAAATAACAGGAATTGTTGGGAAACATTTGTAACTAATGATAATAAAAATGTAATTTTATTCTTATAATTGAAATTCTTAGAATGCAACTGAAACAGCATTGGGGAAAATTTTTAATGTTAAGTGCTTCTTTTAGAAAGAAGAAAGGTTTAAAATCAGTGATCTAAACCAAGGATTGAAAAAGTTTTTCTATCAAGAGCCAGATAACATTATTTTAGACTTTGCAGGCCATGTAAATCTTTCTAACATATATATATATGAGTGAAAAAAATGTGTGTATATATATATATATTTCCAACTATTTAAAAATGTAAAAATTATTCTTAGCTGGTAAAGCAATATATTAACAGACCATGGGCTTGATTTGGTCTGTAGGTTATAGTTTGCTGAACCCTGATCTATGCTTCTGTCTTAAGCTTCTAGAAAAAGAAGAGATTAAGCCTAGAGTAAGCAAGGAAGGAGATAAAAGTAACAGTTAAATAAAAAATGGACAAAGAATTAAGAAAATCAGTGTGGCCAAAATGGTTCTTTAAAAAGATCCATAAAATTGATAAATCTCCAGGCAGACTGATCAGGAAAAAAAGGAGAGAAATTATCAAATGAGGAATGAAGAGTTGACATTTCTACATGACATTAAAAGAATATTATGTATAGCTTTAATAAATTTGGCAACTTAGACGAAACAGATTCCTTGAAGGACACAAACTGTCATATCAGAGGTCACTCAAGAAGAAACAGATAACCTAAATAACCCTTTGTCTAATAAAGAAATTGAATTTATAGTTAATAACCTTCCCACGAGAGAGCTTTATGTCTAGATGTCTTCACCAGTGAGTTCTAGCAAACCTTTTAGGAAGAAATAGTAACAGTTCTATCCAGATATTTCCTGAAAATTGAAGAGGAGGGAACAAACCCCAACTCATTTATTATCCTCAGACAGCCACTACAAGGAAAAACAAAAAAAAAGAACAGAACAACATCCCTCATGAGTGTAGACAAAAATGCTTAAGAAAATATTAGCAGGCTTATGGGGAGCTGCTAGCTGCCATCTCCTGCCTTATATATAAGAACTTGGGTTCATTGTAATTAAATATCAACCTAATTACATAAGAAAAAAATATTAGCAAACAGTATTTGGCAATATATACAAAGTATAATACATCATGACTGAGTAGGGTTTATTTCAGGAATGCAAAATTGGCTTAGTAATAAAAAATACAAATCAGTACAGTTCACAGAGTAAAAGAGAAGCCATATGATTATCTCAGCAGTTGCAGGAAAAGCATATGCAGAATTAAATATCTATTTATGATATTTAAAAACTTCACAAAATGGGAATATAAGTAAGCTTCTTCAACTTGGTAAAGGGAGTTCATAAAAAACCTACAACTAACAGGTAAGACAAGGCAAAAATATCTGCTCTCATCACTTTTCACATTTTACTGGGGGTCCTAGCCAGCACAGTAAGACAAGGAAAAGAGAAGACATGAAGATTGGGCAGGAAGAAATACAAACATTAGTCTCAGACAACAGCAGATTGTCTTTGTAGAAAATCCTAAGGAATCTACATCGAAAGGCTGCTAGAATTAATAAGTGAGTTTAGCTAATTGTAGGATACATGGACAATATTTTTAAAAATCAGTTGTATTTCTGTGTACTAGCGATTGAAAAATGGAAAAAATGTCGTTTACAGTACATCAAAAAACATGAAACATCTAGGGATAAATTTAACAAAATAGGTGTATAAGACCTGTACACTTGAAGTATAAAACATTGCTAAGATAAAGAATCAGAATCACATAGATAAATAGATAAAATAGAGAAATATACTGTTGGGAGAGAGTTTTTCATTGGTCTTTGCATTTTTGCACCTCTTGCAATAAAGGCAGTAAGGTCCTTTTAAATGATCTTCTCCAAGTGTTTGTGTGGCATACAGCCTTGGATGATAGAAGTAGTGACTCCTGCTATAGCAAAGGTCTTATTTGCTTATGGTCCATTATAATGAGGATACTATCTCCCTCTGGACAAAGGGCAGGTGTGCTTTAGTCCATCGCAAGTGATTCTGGTTCCCTGAGCTCAGAGTTTCCTCCGTTGTGATGCAGACTCCCTGCCTGCACATCTTCTGCCTTGGCCTCTCCATGTCCACCCTGTGGACTTGGAAGTAGCAAGAGAAGTGATAGACACATGATGTGCAAGTTCCTTGCTGTGCTGTGAATTGTAAGTCCTGTGTCTCTGACCTAGGACTACTGTGTGCCCTGCCGGTATCCATGACACAAAAACAAGTTAACTTGGTTAGCCTGCAAGGTGGGTCTAAAATCGCAGACCCCTTGCAATTCTTGATGAGGATGGAGTGCTCACAGACATGGCTTTCTGAAAGAGGAAGGTTGAAGGCCTTTTGGGCTGGGTTAGGGGATGTGAAAGCACTCTGGCATCTGGCAGTGAGTGCTCTCAATGAAGTGGTGGACAAAGATGGCAGGGGCAGGGGGTGTAAGAGTCCTCCAGTGTTCTACTTGTTAATGAATATTGAGAGGCTGAGCTGAGAGAGAGCCCAAATGGTTCTTTGGTTATTGTGCACTCCATGGCCCTAGCTGAAAGGCAGTGTGGCTGTAGCTACTGAGTTCAGGAGTCCCCAAAGCTGAGAAAATGGTGTCAGAAATTGGTGTTTGTTTAGTTGAACTGTAAGTGTGGGTGCTTGAAACTGAAAGTAAACCCACTATCAGGCCACAGGCCACTATCTCTCTCTGTGACCTGAGTATTCTCTCCTCCTACACCTTGACTTCAGGTGCTTTAAGGAGAAAGGTGAGGAGGGGTTGGACTGAGGTCGTCTCCCTGTCCTTTAGAGTGACCAAAGGCCATACTCAATGAGTCTGAATATGTTGGGGGAACTTCAGGGAGAGAAGGAAGT
>JAVSCE010015016.1:0-122968 GCA_032199065.1 Smutsia gigantea
GGTGCTTTCAATAGACACATCTAAAAATATAGCTCAGCGAATGTGCCTTTCCAATCACTCTTTATGCAAAAAATCATACTCATCTAAGTCAACCCATCAAAATTGCTTCTATGAAGAAATTATGGCTCAAAAGACTTCCTGGAAGATGGTGTCAACAGGGTGAGCTAAAGGTGTGCTATGGAGGGCTGGGGATTTGTCAGGTAATTTGCACCAGAGTGCAAACCACCCAGAGGAGAAGTCAAAATGCATTTGGAAATGCACTGAAGAACCAACAGAAAACAAAGGAGACAAAACCAGAGTGTATATTTTGTTGGCAGTGCTGGAAATACTGCCAGAACAAGGGACAAGACATTTCTGAGGAGGAGACCAAAGGCCAACGTGGCCAGGACAGCATAAGGACCTTGGGTCTTTGGGGAAGAACTCCTCCACCAGGAGTGGTATGCTGAAGTAGAAACCAGGGCGCACACTTCCTACTTACCAGGTGTGTCTGCTGAAATCACTGAGGAAAGTTTTTTGTTAGTAGCTGTTTCCCCTGATCCTGGGACAGTACATTTCAATTAGTTGGGTAGCATCAGGGAAGAGCAGGATAGGAAGGGAGGTGCTAAATCAAGAGTGAACTCATAGTATTCTATCCAAACTTAAATGAAATTAACTCATTTTGACCACTGCACTTTCACTCACTTTTATCTTTTATAGCTTGAATTCTCACCATTGAACATAACTGATTATTTCTAAATAGGTAGCCAAGTAGAATTTCTATGGCCAAAATCTGTGAAAGTTTACATTTTTCTCAATCCTAAACCATTTCTATCAAAGATTTTTAGGCATAAAGATGTTACTTGAAGCTTGAGGTGGTTGCTTGAGACACAGTGTATAAACAGGTAAATTAATGCAGTCTAATAATTTCCATCCCAGTGGTCATAAAGAGCCCAGGGCTGGGCACTGTAAACAAGTCCAGTGGGACCTCCTGGTGAAAGTTGGACTGAGATGCGGTTGAATGCAGAAGTAAAAAGTAGCCATTCTAGGGAAGAGGAAGGGGGCCGCAGGTTGCCAGGGCAGCACCAGGAATACACAGATGCTGCGATGGACCAGTCCCCAAGAGGGAGGAGATGAGGTTGGCGAGGCAGAGTCCTCTTCATCGAAGGCTTTGTATCCTTGGCCAAGAGTCTGATATTATTCTATAAAGTGTTGTTCTTGAAGGGCTTTAAGCAGATGAGGGGTAAATAGTGAACTTTATCTTTTTATCTAGATTACGTTGGCTGCCATGAGGATAACATGTAGGACAGGGACAGAGAAGACTGGGCAGATACCAGAAATAGGAAGGACTGGAGATTAACGGAAGCTGGTGATAGTGGCTGAGCTTCAGCTCTTCTCAACCCATCTTAATTTTCTTATTATATTAAATGTGTATTCCTTTCAAATTAGCTAATCATTCCTCATTTGCTACTGATGGGTTCTGTAATTCTGAATACATCCAGTCTCTAAGGACATCAGTTTAGATTCTGTAAAATGATGAATTGAATGAAACGATCATTTTCTAGCTCTAATAATTCTCTATTATATTTTCTTATGCATTATGCCTTTTTCTTGTTTCTCCAACTAGAATGCACAGGAGATTAAGGAAATTTCTGACATATTTGCGATGGTATGACTTCCAATGGAATTTAATTATACTCTAGTCACCACAAAGCACAAGTCAGTTCTTTTAAAATGACCGATTCATGAAAAAGATTGCCAGGGATAGTCATGGAGCCACTTATGATATGAAAAAGACTCCCTTCAGAGTGGTTAGTTCAAAAGGCAGATCCACTTACACTGTTGTGAGGGTGTTTTTCTTTAGATTAATCCATTACTTAAAGAATAACTTTAGACATTAATTTCCTTGAAGATAAGTCCTTTAACAATTGCTTTTGTAGAATCATTCCATAAAGCAAAGCATTGCATTTTCTACACCTTTATTGATATTTTTATTTTTTATACCACTACTTTTCATTATACTTACAGATCCCTTTGGGCCAGGAAATCCTATATCTCCCTAAATCAATAAAACGAAATTGTATTAGAACAATGTATCCACATTTGATAGTTTGCTAACAACATTTAAAAGGCCATCAAGCTGCTGAAATCTATAGAAAACCATGAACAGATGAGCCCGGGCACTGCAGAAAAAACATTAGATTCAAATCTGGATTCAAGTCCCAGTTCTGCTACTTAACTCTGTGACCCTATGGGAGCTTGCTAACCTCCCAGCCTTTTGCTAACTCATCTCCTGAATAACAGGGTTGAATCAGAGCTCTCCAAAGCTCCAACCAGATCTAAAATGCTAGGCAGCAAAAATTAAAGTGTGTAAGTCCAAAGATACTAAACTAGCATGCTGTTATAAAACGTAACAGACATTTAAACCTAATGACTTCATTTTTGAAACTCCAACAATATTTTACAGTTCATCCCAAAAAGTCTCTCTAATCAAATCATGCATGTTTTTATGCTTTAAAAAAAAACCTTGAACATCTCCCACCACTAATTCTATAGTTTTAGCTCAAGTTTTAGCCTCTCAGTTCATCTCCACTACAAAGAATGACTTAAAACATTCTCTTAGCCCATAAAGTGGACATATTTAACAGAAAATAAAATTGAAATCATCCTTTCTAAAATTTACTTAATAGTTAGCAATCTTTACCTAATTCAGATGTTACCTTTCTATGAACTCTAAATCCTGGAAATCTGAATAAAACATTAACAGGATTTTCACCTGCCCTGAGAGCTCTCCAAAACTATTTTATGAGAAATCTATCATGCCCAAAGCAAAGGAGCAAAAACATCAGTTTCCACATGAAGTCATGTTAGATTGCATCAAAACCGTAACGATGACCAGCCTATCTGGCAGTTCTGGCAGCACAGGGCACTTGTTCTATTCTTCCTGCCTTCCTGGAGATGCAGCAGCAGCATCCTCTGCAGATGGAGGTCACTTCCTTAGAGGGATTTAGACTAGAGAGATGCCCTCGGTCCCACTCGTGGGCCACAGCTCTCTTGCTATAATAAAACTTTAATTTTGCTTCCTTGATAGGCACTATTCATAGCCTTTCTGTAGTCATATGAGAATCACCTTGAATGTCTAAAATATAAAGCCACAAGGAAATTCACCACCTTTACAAGGGAACATTTTGCCCTCCAAATATTTAAGGCCACATCCATCAATTTTGGGGTGTTTCCCCTCTGCTTCTCTTGATCTGACTGCAATCTTGGAGAGTCATTTGTTGACTTATACAGAAACATGCTGGCCTTGAAAGAAGTCAGTGAGAATAACAGTGTCAGAGAAAGGAAAAATCATGTTTCTGATATAGTTCAAAATCAGTAAGTCTCCATCATTAAACCAGAAAAAAGAAAATGTCTTACAAGTTCACCCCTTTCTCCTGCTTCACCTTCTTCACCAGAGGCGCCCTAAAAATTACAATTAAAAGTCACATTTTTGAATTCTCAGTCCCTTGGCTCAATTTTAACCGGTCAACATTGATAAGTGCTCACAGTGACCCCAGATCCTGCAGAACTATGAAATGTTTTCAGTGGCTGATCCAAATCAGGAAACAGCCTAGAGAGAAGCCAGAGGGTGAGACTGAGTTTCTGCTACAGTTGAGGGTTAATGACTCTATCCAGCAGTGTTATAAGTAGCTCATCCTTGAAAAAGTGCTCTTACAGTAGAAAAAGGAACCCAGAGAAAGGACTAACTCTTAATTCATATGCATAGTTTATTTGCTAAGTTGTCTTGTTAAAGAAAAAGTTAAAACATTATGATGTGGCAATGGAAGGTCCACCAGACATGAGGAAATCAATGTGGTGAGTGAGAGAGACGGGCACTCTTCAAAGGAAAGAAAATGTATAGTCCTGGAGGGAGAGCCATTATTAGTTCCAGCTCATTGAAATAATAGATTAAGTTACAGCCCAAACTAAACTCTAATGGTGGAGCTCAGCAGCGCACATGAGCACCGTGTCTCGTGCTGTTCCGATAGGACCTACCTGTTCAGCCTTTGGACCGGGTTCTCCAACTACACCCTGTAATGAATAAAATATAATACTTTCTCAGTATTTTAAGATTTTTTGACTATATAATTTCAAATGAACCCGCTCCCCTTATTGGGCTGGTGGATAAGAGCCCGTATGAATAGTGTGATGGAAGAGAATGTCCCCCACTCTTCTCACCTAACGTGTCAAGTCAAAACCTAGAGAAACTGATAATTGTCCAAAAATCACTGCCAACCTGGGGTGTTCTCTGCTCACATCCATGTAAAATTTGACTGGTAGGAATGTAAATTGAGCACTAAATAGGAAATGTGATTACAATTGAAATTTTGACTTTTCTCAGCTTTTATTTTTTCCTTTTGATAAATTATTAATTTCTTTTGTTCCTCAGTCTCAGTGCTCAGTAATTTAAGACATGTTTCCTCATAGTTCTCTATGATGATTTCTAGAAAAATCCTCCACTGGGCCAAAAGCAAGGTTGGTTTCTCAACCTAGTAGAAGTCACCCTTCCAAATGAGGAACTTTCTGGGAGGCTGGATATCTTACCCTGTCACCTTTTATTCCAGGAAGTCCAGGGGGGCCAGGCAAGCCAGGGAGGCCAGGGCTACCGACAGAACCCTGGAAAACAAATGCAAAGTCCCCAGAACCACTGTTACTGCAACACTGAAAACACCTGTCTGAAACATGCTGCAGTTGCTTTGACTCTGTTCGTCCAATTTGCTTCTCTCCCACTCTCAGGAAAAGAGGGACCATGCCCCCGCCTCCAGCCCCTCCAGCCCAGCTCTGAGGTCCTCAGTTCCCGGGTGTGCTTGGCTCCCTAGCAGTGGGCCTTTCAGCCAAGCCCCAGCACTGATGTAAAAGGCCACCTTCACACAGATCCTGGCACTCCTAGAACACACAGAGGCCCAGTGGAGCATTCATGTCTCTCCTGACTTCAAAATGCTCACTACAAACCATGCTGATTGAAACTGAAAGTCCACATTTACATTTTCACACATTCACATAAAATAGAAATCAAGGATGATGAAATCACCCTTTGTACACTGTTTTTCTCCCCTTGCTTAGTTTTAAAATGATGTTGTGTTTTGTATGAAGCAAATAAACTGCTGGAGGCTGGAATTCTTACCAGTTTCCCTGGTGGCCCTGGGGGTCCCACTGGCCCTATTTCTCCTCTGCTACCCTGGAAAAACACAAGCATGGCTGTCAGCTGGAGAGTTCACCAAAATTCAAACGCTTCATTACTATGTCAATGAAAGAACATTCTACCTAGGTTTATACTTAAATATAAAAGTCATCAAAGTATTCTCCCATCTTCTAATGAAGGTGGCGACCTTTATACAAATGCCCATGGCCTCCTCGGCGTTCATCCTCCGGGGAATGTTCTAGTTCTGTTCCCTATGACTACAGACCGTTAGATACACATGATAATGGCAATTAGTAATTTTCAGCATCTAAATCATAATCTAACATGTTATTGTTATTTGTGCACAGGTTTTATCCTTTCATTTACTCTATGTGTTCTTGACATATAGGTATATTAATTTTGAAATCCACATAATGCCCTAAACACAGAGTAAATTTTAAGCCTACAGTACATTTTAAAGCAACATCTGGTAAATGATCATGAACCTCAAAAGACCAAAAAAAGAGACACAGGACAGAGATGTTTGAGTTTAAATTACTACTGCAACTTCAAAAAGACACAGCAGAAATTTATAAAGTTCCTGAAATAAAAAAAATTATTCATTCTACTCATTCCTGCTCCAAACATGCCTCAAGAGATTAAATGGACTTTGGAAAGTACAAATCATAATGAAGATACACCAAAAGCAACATTATAATTTCATTTTGTGAGCCAATTTCAATTTTTTATTTGAAACTGTAAACCCTTTCAGAAGAGGAGACACATAAACTCTTCAATTTCTTTCCCCCAAGAACTTCATACAGTTTTATGCAATCTGATAAAAGCTTGTTTTATTTCTAGTGCAGCTTCAACTAAACTGAAGATGAGGTTATTGGATGAATAATCATATTTCCTGAAAGTCTTTTGAGTTTGTTTCTCTTTAAAATGACAACTTTATATTAATGCTTCATATTTATAAACACTCCAATACGATTATCCTCATCTGACCTATATGCTATTCATTCATCTATAAGTTGAACAAGGTATCAATATTCATAAACCTGTCCCAACACCCAAAAAGCAAATAACCTGGTTAAAAAATGGGCAGAGGATATGAACAGACACTTCTCCAAAGAAGAAATTCAGATGGCCAATAGGCACATGAAAAGATGCTCCACATCGCTAATCATCAGGGAAATGCAAATTAAAACCACAGTGAGATATCACCTCACACCAGTTAGGATGGCCAACATCCAAAAGACAAGGAACAACAAATGCCGGTGAGAATGTGGGGAAACAGGAATTCTCCTACACTGTTGGTGGAAATATAAATTTTTTCAACTATTGTGGAAAGCAATATGGAGGTTCCTCAAAAAACTAAAGATAGAAATACCATTTGACCCAGGAATTCTACTCCTAGGAATTTTCCCAAAGAAAACAAGATCCCAGATTCAAAAAGACATATGCACCCCTATGTTTATCGCAGCACTATTTACAATAGCCAAGACATGGAAGCAATCTAAGTGTCCATCCGTAGATGAATAGATAAAGAAGATGTGGTACATACACACAATGGAATATTATTCAGCCATACAAAGAAAATAAATCATACCATTTGCAGCAACATGGATGGAGCTAGAGGGTATTATGCTCAGTGAAATACACCAGGTGGAGAAAGACAAGTACCAAATGATTTCACTCATTCGTGGAGTATAAAACAACAAAGCTAAAACTGAAGGAACAAAACAGCAGCAGACTCACAGACCCCAAAATGGGACTAGCAGTTACCAAAGGGAAAGGGGTAGAGAGGGCGGCTGGAAGGGCAGGAGAAGGGGATCAAGAGGCATTATGATTAGCACACATACTGTAGGGGGGGGTCACAGGGAGGGAAGTACAGCACAGAGAGGACAAGTAGTGACTCTATAGCATCTCACTATGCTGATGGACAGTGACTGTAATGGGGTGTGTGGGGGGGACTTGATAATAGGGGGAAATGTAGTAACCACAATGTTGCTCATGTGAAACCTTCAGAAGATTGTGTATCAATGATACCTTAATAAAAATACATAAACCTTCTGAATTTTTTATTTCTTTAACAATTAAGAAATGTTTGCCCAATTATAAGTCTTTAGCAATGAGCTATAATTTTGTGGTAGTTATTATTTTACATGACTTAATAGGTGACCTAAATGAACTGCTGTTAAAACTTTTCAGACAAATTTATATAAGGCACCTGTTTAGTATGTGAGTTTGAATGACACATTGGTCCTTAACCCTTGTGAGCAGCTTAGAGGCCACAGGCAGTGTCCAGTGAGGGCAGATGCTGGAGAGATGTAAGTCTAGCTGAAAACTAGATAGAGTCTTCCATCAGCCTATAAATGAAAAGATTAGGTTCCACCCCATTAAATTCACCCAGCACTTCAAAGTTCAAGACAGATTTTTGTTAATGTATCTGCTCTTTTGGCATTTTCACATAATTTCTTAACTGCATCACAATTGAGCTCCTAAATGTCATCAGGCTAACATGCCTTTAATTCACAGAACAATTAACGGTGATTGGTGGGAAAAAGATACCATATCAGAAGGAGAAAGCTCAGTTCTTGACACAGTCTCAAGTATTCACTTCTAAAATGAGCCATTATGCCGTCTTACCCAAAATAAAGATGATTAACAGAGGTTTTTTTCCTCTTCCTTGAACCACAAGGCTAAATTAAAGGATTGCATAACCTTTCATTTATTTTTGGAGAGATTAATTCTCTTTCTGGTCAAAGACAAAGATTATCTCTGCTGGAATATTATTTTCTCTGTCTTTCGTGAGCTCTCATTATTCAGTTTATAAGTATTTTCCAAACACTGGCAGGCCCTTGGTGATACATATGAATGACTCAGAACCCTAGTAAAGACAGCCTGTTCTGTGGACCTTCTGCCCCCTTGAGAGCCCAACATGTGTGGGGCTGGGGGAAGGAGTCTGCCTGTGCTGGGCTGAAATCATAGGCATTTACTCCTGTGTTACTGCACAAATAGATAGCGCGTGACTCCTTATTCTTATTTCATTTCCATCCTACAAATCCTTCGCCATTCTAAACTTAGCTATTTCTCTATAAATCATCTCACTTTGAAAAAAGGTAAAGTTTGTTTTCTCCACAATACCCAAACAACTATGAACAAAGTATTAGGGCAAGATTTTCTGGTAGCTGTCTTACGAATTCTCTGTGTTCTAAAAACAGGCCTATTCTTTCTCTAAGTTCTGAAATTTCACCTGTAAGTAAGCTGAACATGAGTAATCAAAATATAAACAGTAATTTCTAAAACCACAGATTAAGCTTAACACATTCTGCCGGAAGCTGTTAACCGTGACTAGTAACCACAAGTGCACTGAACAAAGGATGAACCTCTTATGTTTCAAGGGCTGGGGTGATGACCGTCTTCTCAGATGCGGGCAAGGGCGGCTGGCAGGGAAATGGCTGTTCTACCCAGTGGCTCATTTTTACAGCCCCATGAAAACAAGAGTTATGATTTTTAGCAAGACAATTGGAAGGGATCAGGAAAAAAAAAGGCAAAATCCTACCATGTGAAGACTATGATAAAGACTCCCTTTTTCTCCTGGATGCTCTGTGTCACCACATAGATCCACACGTTCAGGCACATCTACCAATTCATCCCCATTCAAGAAGTCAATCAAGGCTTTAATACGAGATGCAGACCTGCGCCAGGGATTCCCAGCTCTGGCTGTGCCTCAGGTCCCCTGAGGAGCTTTTTAGAAACAGATCCCCATGGATGACTTCCACCACTCCATCTCCCCATTCCTCCTCCGTGTCCCACCCACCTCCCCAGATTCGGATACTGTAGTTCTCGGGTAAGACCCAGGAATGTGTTTGGGCTTATGTTGTGTTTGTCGTCACCAGCTTGACTTAGACTTTTGTTAAATGCTCACTATAACATTTCTATAAATAACAAAATTTTTAATTTGCTAAGTATGTCTGTGCCATTAGAATTTGGCAAGCTCTCTTCAAATAAAAACCACACTGTGGAGCCTTGATTTCAGCTGTTGAGGTAGAGATGAGGGCAAGAGGCTGTAGCCTGGCCCCGCTGGTCCCCTAACTCCAGGCCCACAACCTCAACTCCCTGTGCCTTGGCTTGCTCATCTTTAAAATGGGGATAAAAACAGTATCTGTCTCTGAAAGGTTTCAGAGAGAATTGAATAGATGCACTTAGAACAGTGTCTGGTTCATAGTAAGCAGTAGAGAAGTGTGAGTTATTATTTTTATCCCAGGTTTTATCTAAGGACTAGAGATATTTGTCAAAATTATGCCTTTTCATCAAATACTTAATAAGATGTTTTTTGCCCCTCAAATGTGATTCTCCTGAAAAGCACAAGTTGTTCTTGGAAAAAATAAGTCTCTAGTTCCCATTTCTTGAGTTTCTTTCAAGACCATTGATCACCAAGAAGGTACCATCGTTACAAACAACTACTGTGAGCTACTTTGTAAAACTCATTTCAACAAATGCAGACAAATAATTCACTTGGGGAGTTTCTCTCTTAAAATGAAACTGCTGGACTTTTAAAATATCACAGAAAATCAATTTTATTATACCCATCACAATTATTTTATCAAAAAATATTTTATTCTATTCCATTGTGCTTTAGATTGTGATGGGTGTTGTATTTGCCTGATTATCCAAAATGCTAACTAGCTAGATAATTAACTTGCCAATTTTAGAAGTGGGAAATTATAAATCACTGTACTTCGTCTGTATATACCAAGTGCCTCTCTCTGGCAAAAAAAAGAATGCTGATTAACCCAGAAGATATATGACGATGTCTACAGATTGTTGTTTTACAAACTCATTTTCATATTAACATTGGAAGATCGTATTAGCCTTACTACAATGATAATCTGTAGGTTAGCCACAAAGATATTTTTAATGTCTGTTTAATTTTATGGCATTATATGGTTTGTATTCCTCTCTAGTGCAGGTTTCAATACTCCCTCGCACACAGAGGCAGATCAAAATCTGTCTAAATTATAACCACCACAGCTGCTTCACAAATTATTGACAGGGGTAACATTCCAGGGTCAAATGGGGCAGGAAAGCAGCTTAGATCATTCATCCCCATACTATATGGGAACCTCTGTGCTTGAGGCTGTTGGTGATGGTAGGGGGTGGCTTTGTGAGAAATGACACAGGCTTCTGTAATTCCAGGGGTGCATAATCTTTGGAAAACTGGAGGGAGACCAGCATGGCACTCATCCGCATCAGAATCACGAGAGCAGAGCAAACACAGGCCACTCAGCAACAGCCCTGGCAAGTTCTGGGAAGCCTGGAAGAGGGGAATGCACCCCCAGCCACCTGCCCACTCTAAACCAGGGGCCACCCAGCCCCAGGTGTAGTCCCACTGGAGTGTGACGGAGAAAGCCAGACGCATGATCCAAGTGGTAAAGGTATGTGCCTAATGTTTTTTGATGCCAAAAAACTCCAGTATCGTTTGCCATGGTATTGGAAAATGTTGATGGAACAATGGTGGGGGGTACTGTTTAATTTCGAAGTCACGTGCCAGTTACCCTGGTCCATTGTAGGACACATTAGAGATAGGTTTGCATTCTTGAGATTTGTAGGAAAAACTGATCAAATGTGGGAGGAATCATTGAAAATGTGTGAACTTATCTATGAAACTGAGTTTAATGATGTAAAGTGAAAGAACAAATGAATCTTTCAGTAAGCAGATTTGGTGTTAAAACTCTGCTCCAAAACTATAATATTTATAACCTCTCATGACACCTTTCTGAAAAATTTATAGTAGGTGAGAAGTCAATTATTACCAACAGAAGCAGCATAGCAAGATTTATTATTCCTTCAGTTCATTTTGAGAAATATTTATTGAGCACTACCTTCTGGCAGGCCTGAGTACACAACATAGGGAGCACACACACCCGGACCAGAGGCGCCCCTGGCTTCCTGCAGGTTCCACAGTGAGGGGCAGAAAGGGGCCAGGGGTTACAAAGCTCAGGACAAGGAGACACCTCTTTTACCTGGGGTAGGGCATAATCACAGATGCTTCAAATGTAGAGTTGATATTTCAATTACATCTAAGAGGCATGTGGGATGTTGAGTCACAGAAGTGGAGAAGATAGCCATCCAAATGCAGAACATAACAGAAAGAAAACAAAACCACTTGGGCAGGCTGAGAGGTGCAGAGAGGATTTGGAAATTAGCATGGAGTCCAGCCTGACTTGAACACAGCCTCTGAGCAAGGCAGAAATGGAAAGTAAAACTATGGGATAAACAGACAGCTTACGATGGTCAGTGAAGATCCACCGAAGATTTTTAAATGACGAAAAGTGAAGATGGAAGCTGTACTTCAGAAAGACCAATACGGTGGCATGCGCAGAGTGGGAGCATTCCCACTCCCAGGCCTTTGGAATTGTATTTGACGTTTTTGTCTGTCACCATGACTGCGGGGACGCTACTAGAGTTCTAGGGTGGAGGTCATTGATGCCAGACACCCAGCAATGTGCAAGGACCCTGGAGAACAAAGAACTATCCCAGCTGAAAGGCCAGGAGGATGCAGCACCTGTTGGGAGACCTGGCAGAGGAAGGGGAGCCTGGAGCTGGTGGGGTGCGTCAGGAGGAGACGCTGATGCTTTGAGCCAGGAGGGTGGAAGTGGGCTCAGAAGAGAAGAGTCGAGTAAAACAGGCCTTTAAAAGGAGGCAGTAGAATCAGCAAGTGCTGCCGGAAATAGGCAATTTGATGGAATAAGAACACCAAGGCTTTGCACTCCGTGAGGGAGCAACGGGGGGAATCCGACCTCTCACAGAAACTCAGAAATCGAAGCCTGAATCAAGCTCAGAACCTGCAAAGGCACAATCTGTGATCTGCCTCCCCTCACTCGAGAGGTTAACCCTCACACACACCACACACACACACACACACACACACACGTCTCCTTGGGCAGCGCTGCTTCTAGTTCATTAACACCCCCGGGACTGAACTGGTCAGGCGCCAAGCCCTCCCCACCTGTGGCACTTTTTGTGTTGAGGGCATGGCTCGGGCATACAGTAGGTGTCCTTCACTCAAACTCAGGTTCCCGCTCTACAGAATGAACACTAGACATCAGGGCAACCTGCTCAGAGTCCCAGGGCCCCTTGCCCACACTGTCAAGTCTTCTTGGACCAGTTATATGGCATCTTCATTGTGTTAGAAATGTGATGTGGTTATAACCTCGTTGCTTTGAAGAAAAGTATTTTAATTAGAAACTCACAGGCTTCAAGTAAGAGATAAGAAAAAGATAATTGAGGAGAGCATGAGCAAGGAGCATAATGGGGAGGAGGAGCTAATTCCTTGGGCTGCAGAGAAACTCCTGGAAGTCACCTGGTAGAGGTCAGTCGGTAAGAATCTGTGAGAGGTACAAAGACTCTACTGTCGTGTCACAAGACACCTGGAATATTTCACTTTCCTGAAGCATAAAAATCCTCATCAACATGCTCAAGAAATGCTTTACAACAAGTAACTGAGATTTGGAAATGTCTCTATGTTCTCACTTGGAGTTCTTTTTGTTACGCAGCCAACTTTGATAATAAGAACTTAAATGGAAGGCTGGAGAGAATTTTTTTAAGTTAACTGTAAATGCACAATGTTTAATTTCCGACTCAGTTTCTCTCTAAGGGTTAAACTGAATCTAATGAGAAGTTATGCATTGTTATACTTGCTGCAAAATGGACACATTTACACGTGTGCACTAAAAGAAGTCCAGCAGTTTCTCAAAAGATTAACCACAGAATTACTGCATGACCCAGCAGTTCTACCCCTCGGTAGGTACTCAAGAGAAATGAAAGCTTATGTTCCCACAAAAACCTGTAGAAATATACTCAAAGCAGCATTCTTCATAATGGCAAAACAAGTGGAAACAACCCAAATGTCCATCAATGGATAAAAGGATGAATAAAATATAGTCTCTCTATGCAATTGAATATTATTTGGCAACATACAGGAATGAGGTACTGATGGATACATAGTACAGCGGAGATGAACTTTGAAACATTATGCCAAGTGAGAGAAACCAATCTTTAAAAACCCCACATATTGCATGATTCCGTTCATAACTAATTTTCAGAACAGGCAAATCTATGGAGACAGAAAGGAGATTAGTGGGTTGCCAGGGCTGAGGGGTTTGGGGGGACATGACTGCAAGCCAATACCCAAAAAAGAGTTCCTCCTCTGGGAGAAGAAAATGTTTTAAGACTGACTGTGGTAACGGCTGCACGATTCTGTGAATACACTGCAAATCAACGACCTGTATACTTTGAATGAGTGAATTCTACAGTATATGAATATCTCAGTAAAGTTGTTTTTTAATCACACCAAAATATTTCCTTCAACATGGAATGAGAGTGGAAAGATGCATCGTGTTTTTTTTAACACTTCATTTTTGTTTCCACTTCCTGAAAAGGAAAAAAAAGCATATTGTAAATCTAAATACCGTTCCCGTGTCATTGTCTTTCTGGACTAGCACATGCCCAGACATCAGAAGGCATTTGTACATGAATGAATGAATGGAAGAACACCCAGAAAAGGAATGAATGAATGGAGGAATGCTCAAAACCTTTTCGGAAGGTTCTCCGGAAAAGGGGTACTCACAGGAAGCCCCCGGACTCCTCGCGGCCCCACCTCTCCTGGTGGCCCCTGTTGACCCTGTTATGAAGAAGGCAGGCAGAGAAAAGGTTAACACATCCTTGTCCTTTGCATAGGGATCGCAACAGGCTACAACCCGAGGAGCAGTAACTGATGGCATCTTACCGGTTTGCCTGAATTCCCCAACTGACCAGGCTTCCCTGGGGCACCTGTGTTACCCTAAAGGATAAAATACAACATTCAAGGTAATTCAGGTGGTGAGTAAGCATGATGGCCAATCTGTCTCCTCCAGAACAAGTATTTCTTACACTTGGAGAGCATTAATTTCCCGATTACACATTTACAATCTGGGAGGTGTAGAATCTCTCCCTTGTTAGATACATCAAAGTTCTGTAGATTTAGGATACTGTTTTGTAACTCCCAAAAGTACAGGACAAGTGTCAAAAATGTCAAACCTGAAGGTCAAATGTCAAAAAATGAAGGTCTCTGGCCACACAAGATTATGAAAGGATTTTTCTTGCTTCACAAAATTAATTATATGTCTCTCCTTTACCATCTCCACCTCCCAATACATTTTTTAAAGCCCTTTGACCTGACATTGACACTACTGAAATTATAAAGAAACCTGTGAGCACGAAGAAATAAGAAGATGTACGGTTGAGAAAACTCTGCCAGTAAGCCTCAGGGAAGCACGCACCTGAACACACTTCTCTGCCATCCATCTCTCGTGGTCCACTTATTAGGGAACATCTCTGCTGAAGATGCCACAGACCACTGTAATTGGAGGACTGTAGCCATATAATCTAACAGCAACCCATTTCTACGTTTTTCACATTTTACCCATTTAATTTAAAGTAAAGCTGTATTTTATCCCTTTACTTTTTTCTTGCAACTAATTTTTTTTTTTTGCTAGGATATAAGCACCGGTTGATCAGTACGTGAACAAAATGCATAATATCTTTTTACTTTAAGCTTATCATCTTAATAATATTCACTGACATACTTTCTTGTTTTAAGTGGTAAAGAACAATAAAAGTTTCTCTGCTTTATTATACTGGCAAAGGATGACACTTTCAAGAAGCAAGTCTAAAGAGCAACATTTTGTCAAAGTCCTCCTTCGGCAGCTGAACAAGAGATTAGCGTTTGAAGCCTTACAGCCTTTATGATTTCTCCCTAAGGTCAAATATAAAATAAAGGGCAGTTTGGAAATATTAGAAATGATAAATAAAATACATCAATAAAAGAATAAAGAAATACAGAAAACCATTACATTTTAATCTTTTACCTTTTCACCAGCAACACCCTTTGCCCCAGGAATGCCAGGCACACCCTAAAAGAACACATACAGACATGGGCTTAATCACCCCATCTAAGAGGCGGTAAGGTGCCAGTCCCACAGCACACTGCTGAGGGGCTGGCAGAGTCCTGGTGACCTCAGAGCTTTAATGTGAGGGCAGTTCTCCCTGGGCCCCCAATTCTGAATGGTTAGTTACAGAGCTACCCACAGTTCAAAAGGCATTACTGTATTGTAGCTGGCTTGTTAAGTCCCAACACCCTTTAAGCAAATCCTACCTCTAAACCACAGTTATTTTTCAAGGATGAACTTCCACATTAGAAGCCAGTGCTATTTTTCAAGTCAACAGGAGCTCTTAATGGCATGATTTCATGTACAACGTAACAAAACAAGGATCAATCAAAAAATGCTAAGCTTCAAGTCGAAAAATGGAATGGCAGGAGAATGTAGGGTCTAAGATTTCATACTGCTGGGAGTCCTGATAGTCTCCAACTGATTATTTTTAAAGTGTCAGATACCATAATAAATTGGAGTCCAGACTTCAATATTACCAAGGATCCCTTATTAACCTGAGGCATTTGCCTTTAGAGAGCTAAGGACACATGTGGTATAATCCATATGAGCTTCCAGCCACATTAATGCCAAGAAATGCCAATAATTCAAAAGAGCACATAATCAAAAAATGACACCTTGTATGTCACGTTGTTCTCTGAGGATACTCTCAACCCTCTATGGGTCAACCCTGCTAACAAGAGTTTCTGAGCTGTTTAAGTAGGAGGCAGTACACGACCCTGGCCCATACCTCAGGATCAGTACAACCATACAAGGAAGAGTAAGGAAACTAAAAAGAGAAGAAGGATGCAAAATATAAAATTAAAGTTTAGTATTGTTATTAGAGAAATAACTATTCAGAGAAAAAAGCATAAACAACACAAATGTAGAACTGTAAATTTATAAAATTAAAGCATATCTTCCCCAGAACTTAGCGAATTAGTTAACATTTTTCTCTCCCAAATTCCTCTCTTCAGAATATGTCTATAAACCAGTAAGCATTTAAGGAATCAAACACTTACAGGTAACCCCTGCAATCCTGCATCTCCAGGAGGCCCGGGTTTCCCTGGTTCACCCTGAAAAAGAAGTTTTATTGCACCATTGCACCTGTATGCACTGCTGTATTTCTTCAGAGAAGAGGAAGGACACAGACGTTCTCAGTAACAGGGTTATTCCTCAGCTGACCTTACATGCACTTTTCTAATGTGATCCAGTTCAGGGTGGAGGAATGGAATAGGACTTAGAACATAAATTCAATCAAACTACACAATTTTCTCCAGTCTACTTTCATCAACAGGGGCAATTTTATTGAGTTCCTGAAACCAAGCAAACAAATGTACTACTCTAATAAGTATTTCGAACTGACACTTGACTAAAAAATTACAAGGAGGAAAAAAGCCAAAACCAACTAACTAAATCACCCAGAAATGCAGTAATGGAAATTCTGTGCTCGGCTGGCCGGGGCAGAGACAGCCCGGCTCGCTCTCAGACTGAATCACACAGTTACCTTTGTCCCGGGCATTCCAGGGATCCCGTCGCGGCCATCCACGCCCGGCAAGCCCTAAAGACGCAAGAAGACACACACTGTCTCTTAGACACCGTCACGCTCTTCTTCCTTTCATTATGTTCCAAAGTTTTACTACAAGCTAATAATCACTTTGGAAAAGTGCTTGATGACTACAGCCCAGGACGTACCGTGTCTCCTTTGGACCCGGGGAGGCCAGGAATTCCTCTAGAACCTTGAGCCCCCTGCAGGGCAGCAGGGAAAAGAGACAAGACTTGCTCAGTTATCACAATTCTTAGGACACATCAGAGGGAGAAGCGTAGTAATCAGCAGATGACATTGAAAAGCACACGCTTGTAGGGATTGACACTAATTTGAACTTACTCTCTCTCCTTTGGGACCTGCTTCCCCTGGAGGGCCTCGCTGTCCCTGATCACCCTATATGCAAATAAAATTTTGTTAATATATGCAGAAGTTACTTACTGATAGACTTTTGAAATTATAAAACACCATCCATGTTACCTTGCTATTGCTCTTTCATCCCAATGGCTTTGCTCTACCATGGAGGCCTAATTCAAGAGATCTTTTTATGAAAATTATATTGTCTTAAAAGTTGATATTGCCATAGGGATACCTGAGACTTGCATGCACTGATTTCATCTTCAATGCATAGTGCTTCTGTGTTCTTTGGATGTGGGGACAGGTATGATGAAATTAAGGCCCATCCTGCAGGTGACCTTGACATCAGCGTCTGTAGCTCATCCCAGCTAACCTCATCGGCTATCATGGGGGGTTGAGGCTTGGATTCGTTGCCAACCTTTTCTCCAGTCTGTTTAAATCCCTAATCAGTAATGGTTTCTGTCAAAATTATCCAGCTAATGTTAACCAATGGTACAGTGGTAATCAATGACAGGAGGTATCTTCCTAAAATATAGCTTCTGTGGAATTGTTTATCTAAAACCTCAAATGGCTTCCTATTGCTACCGGCTCAGTTCACATTTGCTCAGATTGGCATAAACACTCTCCATAGTGTGGTTCTTACCTTGCCTATTTAATTTCATCTTCTCAACAGAAACTTTCCCTCCAGGCAGTGAGAGCACACGCCCCGCCCCACCCACATGGTGATGCATCCCCTACCCTCAGAGTGGCTTCAAAACCAGCCTTCCTCTGAGGTCCTCTTGCACGGATTACCTCACACATGCTCTGGCGCTTGACCCTATAATGTGTCGTTTAGTTACCCTCTGGCCTTCCCACTGGACCGTAGGACCTCAAGAGTTAGAAATTTTATTTTACTTATACCTTTTCTACTTTTTATGTGGTATAGGTGATTATTAGTGAGTGGCTTTTTGTTTATTTACTTCCAGAAAAGGTGTGAGGCATCCTTCAGTCATGACACATGCACATACGGCCATCAAAATAGGGATTAATGAGGTCAGGAGTCATAGAAAAGGACAAGGAGAGAACTCCCTAGATAGCTGACATGAGATACTGTGACGCTAAGCATCCTGACAACCGAAATGAAAGGAAAACACAGGAAACATAAAAACTTGACATTCTGACTTTGCCTAGAAGAAAAATAAAACCCATATCAAGTCAGAAGAACATTTCTCTGTACCCAAGAAAGAGATGCTTAATTTTTAAAAATTTTAATAAATATAAATACTATTGCCTATTTTACCATTTCAGTTATTCACCTGTAAAAGATACCTGCATGTACACATAGCAAAAAATCTATCATTGATCATTGCTAAAAAATATCTATCATTGAGTCTTGTGAAAGGACAACTACTTACAGGTGCACCAGGAAGACCCTGAGGCCCAGGTTCTCCATCTAAGCCCCGAGCACCCTTACAAAGAAACAAGACAAAGAAATGAAATTGAGGTCAGATCATATATTTTAAAGGGTACCTCAGTCTTTCTAAAGAACTTAAATAGCCAGATAAAAAGGAGGTTTTGTATCTCTCATATATAATCTATTCATCAGTGAACCCCAAGGAGTATGTTATCAGAAAGTTCAGATATGAAGACACTAGTTTACATCTTCTCATCCCACTGAAAGTACTCACACCCAATCGCTGGTACCTCTCTGGGTATTTTAAGTTAACACTGTATCCATTCTTGACCGACGGCATGAACTGAAACCTTGGAGCCTATCTAGAGAACCGGGCAAACCTATTGGGAGAGGATTGGTGGTCAACGTCCAGGGGCTCAGGAATCCCGGGGGGATCCACTAATGAAGAGGAGGCGTCAGCCAAAGGATCTGTGCCATGGGCCCTGCAGCCCCCACAGCTGTTGGTGGGGGGGGGATTTCTGGGACTGCATTTCCACCAACATCTAGAACCAGAATCCAGCCATGTTATTTAGAAGAATAAATTGTAGTAAGGATTTGATCACCCCTTTTTCCATCCTGGATAGATGTTAGGTTCAGTTTGTATAAAGTGATTGATCCTCTCAACAATAGATTCCCCCTTACCAAGCAATGATGGCATAAGAACTACAGAGGTTTATAAATCTAATTATTTTGAAATTAACTCCGACTTGGCTATGTATTGTACATATCACCTCCTTATTTTCAAGATAAAAACCAGAATATGATTATAAAACAAAAATATGGTGCTTTTGAGTGCTCTCTACATAAGCTACACGTGGAATACAACCCCCTCCTTTACATCTTTTTCTCACCTACTAAGTGAATGAGAGGCAGAAGAGCGACCAAAGTCAACAGGCCATCTCCTAATGAGCAGGGTTGAGATGGGAAGTTGATAAAATAAATGGTAAACAGTCAAAAGAGTATTGGATAGATGACAGGTCAAGAAAAGCAGGTGGACCAACACCTATAGGAAGAATTAAAAAGAAAACCTTTGATAGAAGGTTCAGACATAGGGAGAATCAAACAGAGATCACAGCTGAAGCCAAGGCACCACAGAGCCTGGAAATTCTCTGATCTCTAAAAACTAGACCAGAGCAGAAGGCATTCCGCATTCACCAGGGAAGAAGAGGTTTGGAAGGCCCGACAAAGACCTTGCATCTGTCATTCCCCCTGCGATGTGAGAGGGGAGCCCGGCCTTTGCCTGCCAGAAATGGCTTTGATGCACTCACTCTCTCTCTCCTCGTTCAGCATGAGCCCAGACCCAAAGTGCTGTTACTAGGTAAGCACTCCACCGGTCTGAGTTCACGAGAAGAGCTTTTTTTTTTTATTGAAAGCAGTTTGACAGAAATCAGGGGAAATGAGAAATTTTGAAAAATACCAACTAGAAAAATACCTCAAATAAAGAGCATATCAAGAACAGTGACTGGTTTCAAAGTGAGGGGTCACATATTAGGAGATGATTTAAACCTAGAAAAAGCAAAGGCCTAGGCACCAGCAACTTCAAAATCGATGGGATTTATTAGTTAATAACAGAAGAGGCGCACATGGAAGGTCACTTAGGGCAACATGAATCCAGAAAGATGAAACGTTTTTGAAATGCAGTGTTTTTAGGAAAGAAATAATCTAGAGGAAATGGAAGAGCAAAACAAGCAGAATGAGAATACCTAGAAGAGGCTGGGAAAAAATGAAACTGAAAAAATTATTCACAAAATAGTTCCTTCAATTCACAAAATATTGTGCATCTGTTTGTTTGTTTTTTAAAAAAAACAGATTTAATTTTATTTATTTTGCACTTATAATGTGCAGGTTACTCTTATTTAGTCAGTAATAAAAGGCTCTGTGCTTCTGTGTGGAATGACACCAGTTAGAGAATGAGGTGAGGGTCCGAAGAGCGGTGGTGTGCAAGAACGCTTTGCTTTGCTTTCTGGAGCTCACAGATTGGCCTTCTAGCCCACTTTCTAAGAAATGGCAACTGTTCTTTTAAAATCTGACGGAGAAGCTAAACACACCCCTGTACACCCACTCACAGAGCAAGAAAAACATTTCTGAGCACATCATGAATATTCAGGTTTCCACTGTTCGCGCCGATGGTGCCCACTCAGCCCAACATCCCGTGGTCCGTCCTCCACCCCAGCAACGCCTCAGCCTTCCAGACCCACATCCTTCTAGCACCACCTCCTTCAGGGGCCCTCCCCGTGTCTCCACCCCTCATACCACCCGCCCTGAGATTCGTGTCTCTTTGCATGGTAGTCAGCTGTCTGCTTGCTTGTTTCTCCCAATAAATAGCATACTTGCCAAAGTGCTTATTCCTCTTCGATTCCCCCCAGCATCTCAAGGTGCCTTGCTATGGGAATGCGAGGAGAATGTGGCCTCTGAGACCAGGCTAAAGACAGGCTGGTGGACTCCAGCCCCTGGTGTCTGCTCTCTTCGGGGGGCCCAGTGCAGGGATCAGCTGGGCAGGAGAGCGGCTGCGGCCCTAGTGTCCCTGGGGCACCCTGCCTCCTCTCGCCTCCCCTTTTCCCCTCCGCTCCCTTGCCTTGCTCTCCAGGTGCTATGTAAGTGTGATCGGTATTGACTACTATTACTGAGAAAGAGACAAAACATGACAGCCCTGCCTACTCCTGTTTACTGGAGATAATTTAAATTATATAATACGTGATATGTAACCTGCATCCTACTTATTTCTGTCATCTGTGCTTATAATTGGAATATGAGAACCTAACCAAACATATACACAGCTCTAAAGAAAAAAAAAGTGGTGTGTTGACAAGAAGATATTTTTAAATGGCCAGAAATTTAAGTATTTATACAGTTGCTATTATATCACCATCATCTTACTTTCTCCCCTTTGGCACCAATTACGCCGGTGATGCCTCTCAATCCTTGAGCTCCCTGGAAACAAAAAAAAGAAAAGTGAGTTATTTGAGTTGAATGCACATTTGTTTTATCTCACCACAAAAGTTGATCCTAAGAAGGATTTCATCATAACCAAAGGGAATACTAAGACATAGTGACATTATATAGACAAACTGTTCTGGTATAGAAAGAAAAATCCAGGCAGAATTCTTCTGATGGTAAACCTTTTTTTAAATCCTATAAACTTATCTAAACCTGGAATCGAAACAATTACTGATGATAAAAAAAAATAGCATTAGCATACAAAAATTACGATAATATATTTATCACATAAACAGAATGCGCTGCCATTCCGCCTCCTTCATGCTTTGCAACTTGGCTACATGTAATGTGGTTGTGATTGATTTTAAACCTTGGAATAATTTTTCCCCACCAATGTATGCCATCAAAGGCGAGGCTCCCAGGCTAGCCCACAAAAGCTTATGATCTTTAAATAGAGTTGAAGTCTCTGTTAACCCTAGCAGTCACTATTCATTACACCATCTCTATCATAACGGCATTCGGAATTCCGATATGGAGCAGTTGGGACCCATCTTGTCCCATTTGAGGCGCAGGAGTAGGTAATCCTAAAAATGAGGGTGTGGGGTGTGATTTCTAGGATCTTGTCAGTACTGAAATGTTACCATTCTCGAGTCTCTGGCCCCACAAAAACGGATCCCGTGATGAGGGAGCTGGGGTGTTGCGTTGGGAGCAGTGGTGGGTGGATGATCTGTCAGGAAAGTGGGGCAACTACTTCTGAACAGGTAGCTAACTGTGTGCTGGAACTGGCCCAAGACAAAGAAGCTCTAGGCCAGCCATTTCCCTGGTGCCCTCACTTGGAGAAAATGCAGGAATTTCATGGCCACCATTGCATGTCTAGGTCCATCAAAATTCCGCGTAGGTCAGTTAGGAATGACCCGAAATAAAAATGTGAGGAGGATCCAGCTTAGGATACCCACTTAGGACATAAAGTGAGATGTGGTCATATCAGATGAAAGCTGCTCTTTATGAAGGTAATTCTACAAAAAGAATTCCAAGAATATTTGGGTCAACAGCAGTGACAAAAGAATGTCACATATTATCTCTTGATGTGACTCCTTTGAAGGACAGAGCTTGTGTGTAAGAGTTAAAAAGATTTTTTCAAAATCTGTACATTACTTTATAGATACGTTTTTAAAAATGGAAAGTCTGTGAATTTGACTGAAACATGCTGGCATATCCACTCCCAGACACCAGAAGGTCAGCAAGCACTGACAGTGTCCCCCAGTGGACCACCTGAGTGGGTCTGCGCAGCGCCCAACTGAGATCCTTGATCCGTGAAAGCCCTTTTTGAAAACAATGCTTGCAAAATCCTGTTCTGAGGATCTTTGGGAACGGCTTTAAAAATTTATACCAAATTTTCATCAGATAAAAAAAAGAATATGTCTTATACTAATTATCTCTATCTCCCACCCTCGAAATTAGCCTATCTCCTTATTGTCTCATACCAAAGGCTCAGGTAAGGCAAGCTTCTGGAACAAATACCTTGGACTCCACCAGAGTCCCTTAAAGTCCTCATGTGGCTTAAAAGCAGAGGCCATGTCTGACAGATTCTCTGGCTCATTTCCTTTGGCTTGATTTCCCTTAAGCTCCCAGTAATCTGCACAGCTCCCTGGACACTTTGTAAAAGGCCAGTCACACAAGCAAGAGCCGAGCATGAGAAGAGAGTGTGACCCAAGTTTGTCTTCCCTAACTCTTCAGTTTCTGAGACTAGAACCTGAGCTCATCTTTGACATAGTCCATCCCTTGGCTAGCTGCAATGTTCAGTGAATATTCTGAGATTATTGTTTCCATAATTATTACTCATTATAATAAGAAAATAATGTAACAATTCCACTTTTATATACAAAAGTAATATATTCAGATTTAACAAACATTTAAAATTGAAGTCTGCCTATGCCCCAAGTTACTGCACTCTGTACGTTACTGCAGGAATCTGCCAAAGCGCAAAGCACCAACTTCCTATTAGAAAGACATGATTATGAGCAATTAAGAAGGTTCTAATTATATTGATTACATTCTGGCATAAGCTACATTAAATCCAGTGGTGATCTACCTGCTGCATATGCAGGGTATATGAAATGTTCTCACTGTATCATGTGCTAGGACCACAGAACGTAAAACATATGCATCATCTTCCTGTATTCAGTATCTGTTTTCGGTTGCCCAGCCCTGAAATCTAGTAAAGGAATACGTGTAACTATAGGTAGAATGTTTCTGTTAAAATGCTGCTTGAATGTACAAAGGGATGCTTTCCTGTTTTCAAGCAATGGTAATTTCCCAATGCTAGATTGGTGGAAAAATACAGAGTATCATGTTAATGTAAAACTGTTCATCCAAATGCTAAATAGAAAAGGTTCCAGAAGTCATGGGGAAAAAAAGAGTATTTGCATATCTTTGTTAAATATTTTTTTTAAATACTTTACTGGAGGTCCTTGAGCTCCAACTTCTCCCAGTTCTCCTTGGTCACCTTCCTCACCCTAAAGAGATACAGAAACACCAGGTGTTATTCTAGCAAACGAACACAGAAATAGGCTTGGCTAACTGAGCATATTTTAAATCCCTTTGATATCCCCTGTATTATTCTACTATACTTTCTTAAGTTATTTTATGTGAGTAATCCATATTAACTGTAGAATATTTGGAAAACACAGAGAGGTATACAGTCAACCAAATCTCACCTTTCAACTGCAAATACCAGTAAGTTTTTAGATGCTTTTCTAAAGATGGGGTGGGGACAGAGAGACAATATGTATGCTTTCATGTTACAAGTGTGTGTGTGTTGTGGGGCCAAGGGGTCTTATTAGGAAGATATGTGAACTTTTCCATAAACAACGGTATTATTTAATTATCATTTTTTGCTTTTCTCACTATAATTTTTGTACTGTATATGACTTCTAAAATGTGTTTAAATCAGTCTTTCCTTTTGTGGCTTAAACTTTTGATGTCACTCATAGAAAAGGTTTCTCTACCCCCAATATATATAAATACTCATCTATACTTTTCTTCTACTAATTTTATGGTTTAATTTCTTACAGAGTTATTTAATTATCAGTAATTAATTTTGATACAAAATATAAGGTGGAAATCTTTTTCCTTTTTCCCAATAACTGGCTACTTGCTCCAATATCATTTATCAAATAATAGTCTCTCCACACAGGTTGGAAAATTCATTTTTAACACACACTAAATTCTTTAAAATACTTGTTTCTAGGTTCCCTATTCTGTTTTACTGATTCATTGTATGATATTGCCGATAACACATTTTAATTATTGAAATTAATCTCAGAGAGAATTGCTTTATATTTATTTTTCATTTTTAGTTACTCTTTTTTTTCAGTTTTTCTTAAATGTTTACTCTCCCAGATGAGCTTTAGAATTGTTGGGCAGATCTTCACAAAAATACTACTTGCTTTGTATCAGAATGGCATTAAGTTAATAGATTCATATGGAGAATTAGAATCTTTACAATACTGAGTCTATCTTGGAACTCAGTATTTCTATTTAGTCAAATCTTTTCTTTTTGTTTTTCTTTCCATCAATGAAGTTGTGTTCCTATCTTCATATTAGTCTCAAAAATTTATTAAGTTTCTTCTAAGGCATTTTGACTATTTGGTACCTATATTGCCAATGGAATCTTCTTCCTTTTTAACTAATTATTTTTTGACTTTTTAATATTAATTTATAACCTCTGATATACTTTTAAATGTTAGTATACTCCAAAAAGAAATCCAACTGCTATTCTTACAGAAATATTACTTTCTTGACTCCAAAAAAGGTTATTTCCCCTCAGAGAAGGGTTCACTTTTTACAACAGATATGGGCCTACATCTCCTGTGGTAATGGCTATCTTAAATTTTGAAATTAATAGTGAGAAAAATTCTTCATTTTTAGTATTATATACATAATATCAAATAGGAATCCATTTCTATTATTACATGTTTCAATTCACCCATGTTCTTGATTCACAGATTATTCCTTATATTTAGAGATTTTCACACACACACACAAGGAAATACAGAAAATTTAACAGCAGTATTCATATAGAACATTTAGGCATACAATACAAAGAATTGAGTTATGCCTGAATCACTTATACTTGATTTTTGAGTGAATTATAAGAGTCTTGTACAGTGGTTTTAGCTTCATAATTATATTCAGATTATATTCCATAAAAACATGATTGACAGTGGGGAGAGGCTGTCCCAGTGGGAAAGCCAGTGAATTACCCAGCTCATGGAGTGGATAATCAGCACATTGTATAATTAAATGCTACTTGTACTGCCCTACCCAGCCACAGAACAACAGACATTGTTATCACCACTGGAACTTTTCACTAGCAGGGTTGGGGTATTTTCCCATAGATTCTTGTAAACCGTAAGAGTAATGTTAGTTGACTGAAATACTTCACCAGCAGATGAACAGCACACAACTAACGAAGGTAAATGATAAATTTAAGAATAGCAATCCTTATAATTTTACTGAAAGATTATTGACTATTCATTCCTCTATTCATAAACAATTTTTAAAATCTTTACTAATTTTATCACTGTATTGGATATTTGAAACCAACGTAAGATCGTGTATCAATGATACTTCAATAAAAAAAGAGAGAAAGCACAAGGATGTAGAATTAAGAGGCCAGAGGCCTGAAGTCTGCATTTGGATTCACAATTGTGCCTTGAATTTACCCCCCTCACTCCCCACCTGCCCACCTCAGCCCCTCCCCAATGGTAACCACCTGCCTCTGTTCAGTGTTCATGCATCTACTGCTGTTTTGTTCATTCTGTTTTCTTTTGTTTTTAGATTCCACAAATATGTGAAATCATATGATATTTGTCTTTCTCTGCCTGGCTTATTTCACTTAGCATAATATCCTCTAGATCCATCCATGTTGTTGCAAATGGCAGGATTTCTTTTTTATGGCTGAATAATATTCCATTTTGTATATGTACCACATCTTCTTCATCCATTCATCTGTTGACGGACATTTAGGTTGCTTCCATATCTTGGCTACTGTAAGTAATGCAGCAATAAACACAGGGGTGCATGTGTCTTTTTGAATCAGGGATTTTGCTTTTTTCAGGTAAATTTCTAGAAGTGGAATTACTGGGTCATATGATATTTCTATTTTTAGTTTTTTGAGGAACCTCTATTATGGCTTTCCACAGTGGCTGCACGAATTTACATTCCCACCAACAGCGTAGGAGGGTTCCCTTTTCTCAACATCCTCGCCAACACTGATTATTGCTTATCTTTTGGATAGTGGTCATTCTGACTGGTGTGAAGTGATATCTCATTGTGGTTTGATTTGCATTTCCCTGATGATTATCATACATCCTTGTGCTTTCAATTTATAGTTTAGGACATCTATTAGCCCTTTCAAGGTTCATTCTCCAATGAGCTATTGCCATCCTATCTTCATATGTCCGTTTTCAAAGATACCACTGAAAATTTTAAGTGACACAAAATGTGAAATAAAGGAGTTTTCAACAACTTCCAGTGGAAATTTTGGCCCATTATCTCACAAACCAAAACAATATGCTGGTTCCTCACTGGAGACCAAACTATATTTGATAGTCCAGATAACTAACTTATATAGGTATCAAAAATACTGGCTTCATATGGAGAGTGGAGAGGCACTCTGACAGCTCCATCCCCAAACCCCATGGGCTGGGGGAGTAGATGTTCCTCAAAGAAAAGCAGCAACCAAAAGACAGAGAAAGGGATGCCTGGCATCAAAAATAATACAAGTCCACTGTATCTATTTTATTACATGTATTACCTCATAATTATCTCTTAGTTAAATTTCATATTCTTTCACGTCTGTTTTTCATGGTTAGATAATAATCCATTATACAGATATGTCATAAGTCAGTCCCCTGTAATTAGACATATTTTGTCACTTCTGTGTCCCTAACACTTAGAATGAACTTTCTCATATAGCAGATACTTAACAAATATTGGTTGAGTTTTTTTTAATTATAAATTTTAAGATTCAGTGGAGGAATAGACGGCAGAAAATTTTTCAAAGTACTCAATGTATTTCTCTATTTTCTCCAATTTGACATCAAAGACCCAGATGTTATATTACAGACAAATAAAATGCCTCAATTATTCAGAGCTTAAGTAATAAAAGACTTCAGAAATAAATGTCCAAACTGTAATAGGTACAGAAAATTGGCTCATTCATCCTGATGATCTGAAGTTGTTCAACAGACTGACTTCAGCTAAGGAGTTCAAGGATATTAATGCCTGATGATATGAATAACTTCTCCAGGCCTTAAATTCCAAAGAAAATAGCTATCTTCTGCCTCTACCCAATGAAGGTATAGAAGGACACAGTCAACAAAGTCTAGGGGACCTGCATTAATAAGAACAGTTGGACTTTGTAAAACATCATAGAACTAACAGGGACAAAAATTCTATACAGGAAGTCAGATTCTTAGACTCTTAAAGGTGATTTACAGTAGTGACTGAGAAAAGGGCATTGAGTCACTTTGCTTTATTTCAGCCCTGGTTTCTGCAGGGCATGTAGTCTCAATGCAAGGTGTGCTCTGGAGTCCATACTTCTATCCAGACAATAGCACATTAGTCCTATCACTAACTTCCAGATCACTCAGAATTCTAAATTCTATTGAAATGAGGTCAGAAACACACAAATGATTTCAGAGGTTCAGATGAGAAGCTGTCAGCCAATTACAAACTCCTCCTTTTGCTAGTCTCAGCAAAACTTGTGATAAAATTTTACACTTGTCATAAAAGCTTGTTCTGTGGAGTGGAAAAACGAGCTGAGTAACATTTGAGTATCCAGAGCATCAAGGGAAAGGGCTGAGCGTGACTGATTTGAAAAGGAAAGCAAGGGGTAACAAGGATGAAACTGTATGGGGCTATTGTTAGAATAGTATGCTTAATCAGAATATTGCCGCATCTACAGAGAATTTGTCAGTCATCATTAGACTATGAAGAGCAAAATATCATGCTTTATTAGTTCCTATAATGAAAGTGATCACTGCCTCCTGATCACAATTTACCCACTCGATGCCCATTTTCCTTACCTTGTGACCTTGTCTTCCCGGTTCACCAATTTCTCCTTTAGCCCCTTTATGGCCCTAACAAATACAAAAACAAACAAACAAATAATAAAAAAATCATATTGAGTTTGGCACAGAAAGTGGTCAGAAGGCTTATAAGGTGATCTTGCTTCCCTCGATCTGTGTCAATGTGCTGCTAAGAAAAAGGTTATGTCACAAAGAAAAAGACTGCCTTAATCGGCCCTAATAACACCGCATGTATGACATGACTACTGTATATCATAATTATCGTTTTTAGTTAATAGAGAAACACTTGTTCTAAAATAACAAGGCTTCATTACCTGGTTCAGCAGCCTGATTCACTCTGCCAGCGCCTAGATCCCTCCATCCCACACTCCCTCTCACAATCAGGTTAAGAGCGTTAAGTCTTCTCCAGCATCAGTAGCTTACTTTCAGAGGTGACAGCCCTGATCTGGCTCAGCAGGCTCTCCTCTGCTCTCCAAAGGCTGTTCTGAAAACCCTCTCCCTCCCCATCCCCATCTGCCTGGACGTTGAAGAAGGGCTGGCATAAGAAGGGCACTTTCCCAGATGCAGAGCCATCTTCCTCTTCTTGTTGGCAATCTGAAGTACACAGTGAAATCCATGCAGGGCAGTCAGTGGAAGGCTGCATAGCATGAGATGATCCCCATCTTTTCCTGTCAGGCCCCCTGTTCTAAGCATACGTGTGCTCTGGGCAGTACCACGAGGAAAATGTGACACCGCATTTCAATCCAGTCTATCACAGCTCTCAGCCTCAGAGCCTCGCTTGTTCCATGAGCACAAGTCTTTGGGAAATAAGGTACCAGTCCAGGCCCAAATCTTCTGCAGTTGTGGGAACCACTAAAAACCTGCATTAGGGAAAACCATTATTGGAAAAGCAGTGCTTTGGAGCCTTTCAGATCATAGCAGGACTCCGGTGGTCTGGAATTTTTCAAAATCACTTCAGACTCGTAGACTAAAGAGAGAGAGAGCCTTTCAACTCCAGCACATGGCATTTATTTTTTTATTTTTATGAGAAATTCTAAAGTAATTATGAATGCAGAGTGAGAGAACAACACTTTTGGAGGGTCTCTGTTCTTGCCTATTTTGCTCAGCTTTTTCAATTTTTTTTAAACTAAAACATGTGTGTGCAATCCCCTCCATAGGAGAAAAGTTTTCCCTCCATAAGAGAAAAACTTCTGAACCTTAATTTGGCCCTTTAAGCTTTTTTTATTCCTCCCCGGAACAGAAGCCTGTATAATGAAACCTCTGTGTCTCGGCGGAGAGCCTGTCAGGAGCACGTTGGCACTGCACCAGCCAAACTCCCAGGACTGAATCCACACCACGGACAGAACCACAGAGCGAGTGAACAGGGTCTGGCCTCATCCGTTAAAGCGGGGTCTCTGCAGCAAGGCCAGTGATTAAAGGAAAGCTCTTTTTTTTCCTATGGATAGTACTCTTGAAAATAAAATACTGAAATTGTTCCCTTACCCTCATGCCTGGTATGCCTGGATACCCTGAGCGACCTGGTAGACAGGCATTGGGACACTGGCAGAGAAAGAGAGACAAAGACACAGAGGATAAATTAGAGCCTCCACTTTACGACAATGGTATTTTTTTTTTTTTACTACTCCTTTACTACCTTTACCACGATGGTGGTTGTTTTTTTTTTTCAGGGATTCCAGCTATAGAGCTCCAATGTCATTATATTCATGTAATAACTCTAATACATAACCCTTTCCTTTTTTTATTATTTCATTTTGAAACTTGTAAATATTCCTAGCTTATGGAAAAATACATAGCACATAACAAAACCTTTCCCTCATGTATCCACCATCCAGGTTTAATAAATGTTAATATTTTGCCATAGTTATTTCATATTTAACTTACTAAAGAAATAAAATGTTTCCAGACAACCCACTGTACCTCACCGTGATCCATTTCTCCTCCCCCTCCGCTGGAATAGCTCTACCTTGGGGTTTATCTCCTTTCACTGAATGAGCCAAAATTGCATTTAGTGCAGTTTATCAACATCATTTGAATGTTAGTCTTTAAGTAAAATAACTCTCAGAGTTATCTGACTTCTATCTCCTATAATTGGGGTGCTCTGGTGAAATGCATGCATTAGTCATAAAGTAGAAAGACTACAGAAAAGCAAAGGAATTTCTATAATGAAAAACAGTTACAGCTGAGTATATACAACCCCCCAGTCCACTCGTGCTATGGACTGCTCTGCCAGCTGAGTAAAGTCAAACAGAAATACAACATATTCCAGCAAGATCATTTTAAGGAGAATTCATCTGAAGATTACATGGTATTTGACTTAAACCTGTATTTTGTTCAAAGGAAAACGTCTTACCAATGGATCTCCATCATGAAAGCCAATTGTTCCCTTAAAGTAAAGAAAATATTGTTAAGAATATAGTTAAATATTTAATTCAAACCCACTAATAATAGAAAGCTCATTGGATAAAAATATAATAAATATATTCAATAAAATGTAAAGAACAAATAGCAACATATAATGTGCTAATATTCTAAAAACTTGACTCCTGGGCATATGTTTCTTTTGGAGAACCCGAAATTACAGTAGATTATTTCTTTCAAGGAATTGAAGGAAGATGAAATGAGAGACAGAATAAAAAATATGGGAACTCTGAATTATAAATTAAAAATATGGATTATCTCCTACTTAAACTCCTCATTTTTAAATTGCTTACTGTATAAATCCTTTGTAAATGCTAGTTCATTTGGAAATATTCCTTCAATACATCCAAGCTTTGAGCATTTGAGAAATCATAGCATTAAAGGATTTCAAATAAAAGGAGCAAGCCGTTCCCTGTGAAAACCATCTTTTAAATTATTATGATCCTTTATTTTTCTGGCTTAGAAAGACCCATGGTCTGTGTGGGTGGAAAAATGTGGTAGCCACTTTGGAATTTTAGGACCATGGCTCTGTTAACAGTACTTCCACTTTGGGTTCTTAGATTTCTTTAATCCCTACTCTCAGACACAGAGAAATTCAAACTGCAAATAACTTACGCTGGGTCCTGGAGGCCCAGGGGGGCCAGGTGGTCCTCTTCTCCCAGGGTCACCCTAAGTTATTTGAGAATTGGGACACAGTGGTTATACATGTGTCAAAACACAGTGTATGAAACTGGTGAGGCGTGATATTATTAGAAAGCCCTACAGAGCTCAGCCATGCATAGACCTGCCACTAAAATCAATGGGTGGCACATAATCCAATTAGCTCCACAAAACTAGAAGAATGAAGAAGTTCCAGTCTCACCAAAGTAATAGAACAAGGCAAAGGGAGACTTGGGGGAGAGAGGCAAAGCAAGTCCTTCCTTAGAGAATGATCAGTTTATTTGAAAACAAACTGGGAACACTATGCATTTTTCCAGTTGGCTTTCAGAGGGAGTGGAGCAGCCCTGCTGCTGGGCCCTCCGGCTGATGGTAGGTAGCAGAGGAAGCCCTGCACCCGGCCTGACGCTGTGAAATAGGAGGCGAAGCTCTGCTGCGCCAGACTGGCCCTTGCACTGCTCACCGTGACCTCGCCCTTCCTCACCGCATGCTGGCGAATGGGACAAAAGGCCACAGATGGCTAAATGCAGAGAAGCCGCTCAGAAGAAACGGATTCCAATTCGCCTTAATAGCCAATTTTACTCCTGGCATATTTTTTTTTCTTTATGCTCTACCATAAGAAGTCAAAAGCACCTTACAATTAACTTAGCTTTACGAACATTTCATACTCCTTCATTTGATCCGTAAACAAGTTGTGAAACAGCAAATACACACAGAGAAGCAGGAAAGGTATATAACACGTGGCTCTGCTCAGTGAGTTTATAATTATCCTTCATGTACCATCACTTCTTCAACATTTTTGAAATATTTATTGAATATTAATATCAAGCATTTAATACCAGCAATTTCTTCTGTGAAATTGAACTCTTTATTGCCTAAAGTTAAGTTCTGTTGGCTCAGTTATAATTTAGTGATCCTACCTATACATGGTAATAATGGCTGTTCACTTTTCATACAGAGACTCTAACACTTTTAAAAGACACTGGACCCCAATCCTGGCAGAGAGCCTGTAAAATGGAGGTGACACTTTCTGACTTGATCACTAATTCTGGAAGTTGAGAAGAGAAGGTTAGCTGAAAACTTTGGGAAAAAAATTAAAAATCAGTCTACAAAAACGAGGCAGCATTGTCATCCCTGGTCCCCATCAATATTATGAACTGGAATGAAATTCATCTGCCATTTTTTGTATTTGCAGGGAACATACACAGTTAGGACAATGTGACTCCCTATCAGCTCTTCTATTAAATCAGCAATGTCTACCTTTGGCCACAAATGTCTATCAAAATGCACTATGTACTCACAATTGGTCCAACCCGGCCAAGCTCTCCAGGGAGTCCTGCTGACCCAGGAGGACCCTGAAGTCAACAAAATTAAAGGGACATGGTGATTTATGGATGATTTTACAATCTATCACAAATGATGTCAAACATAATAAACAACCAACTTGGAATTACATATCTGTGCTATGAGAAAATTTTCTTTTAGCAGAACAGGGGTGCTGTCATAGTAGCCACCTCAGATCGTGTGGGTAGGATACCATGAATATCTACTGAGTAGAGTGTTAGTTAGAAACTAAAGTTGGGACCTGAGAAATAGGCCATTTTTATAGACTACATAAAAATAAAACAAGAGATGACACTTACAGGGGGTCCTGGAATGCCACGGCCCTGAAAGATTAAAATTAAAATTGCTATGGTATGTGATTTATACTTAGTATAAATACCGACGCAGACATGACTCAGTTCAAAAGTAACTATAAACTTTACCACTAAATAAACATATGATGCTCATTCTAAAGAAAGGACTGGATAAAGAAAAGCAAACATGGCTCTACTTTCAAAGGACGAAGAAGTTTGTTTCAGCTCCTCAAAGAATCCTCTGATGTCTAAGCTAACCAGTAATATTTTTTCCCACTTTTTTTTTAAAGAAAATCAAAATAAAGACGTCATCCGTGCTTGACTTCAGGAGAACTTACCATCACTCACAAAGAGGTACACCACGACCTGACAGTTTAAAGACTTTCTTATTTGTCGTGTTTATAAGAAACCTACATTAAAAACAGTTCAGTGGACTGCTTGACGATGTATCAAGTCATGTGTGGAAGTTCCCCGAACAAACACCTAGATGTGTGAGGTAGGGAGAAAAAAGGGTCAGAAACACACCCCCTCTTCACAGGTAGGGCCACACTTTCAGACACCAAATCCACTAGATACTGAAAATAAATGGTGTCACTCCTGAAATGACCTACGACGGGATCCTAATTTAATCTGCTGAATTTGTCTTTAAAGCCAGTCATTCTGTCTCCCTCTCCTTTCCACCTTATATCTCCTTAGCAACACCAAACTAGAAATCAAGGACTGACACCACATCTTTTTCATCCTCCTAACCTCAATTCCTTGCCCAGGGCCTAGGGCATAATAAACCCCAACTATATGCTTGTGGAACTTAATAAAGCTGAACTCAGCTGCCTACAATCCTTTATTCTCTCTCTTTGATTTCCAGGATCAATCTTCCCCGCCTTGGGATCGCTCATTACTCTGTTCTCTCTTACATTGGCTTGAGCAGCTTTCATCTGCAGCTCTCTCTCTGGATGGCTCTGACACCATACTCATGGCAGCTTTTCATTCTACACGTTCTCTTATAAAATAACCATATTTGAAGCATCCAGTGGGATCAATGTATACCCTCTGATGATAGTACTGTTTATAATTATTTAGGCAGCCAAAACTAGCAAGAATTTCACTGTGAAAAAGTACAGCATTTTCAAGGCATTCTGTGAAAAATTACACCTATTTGAACATTTTAATACATGGATCAATTTGGGAGATAAGTGCTACCCTCAAAAATCCCAAAGTAGTCAATAAATCATTTCACTATCAGGGACCTAGATATTTGGCAAATTTCCCTAAAGTTTTTTGAAAAGGCATCTCTCTAACTTGTTGAATTCTGAATTGAAAAATATGGGGGAAAGGACAGCAGGCTATTCACTTCTGAAAACAGGCTTATAAGTGGAAGTTGACAGATGCTGAAATACAGGAAAGGAAACAGTGTAAACAGAAAACAAGAAGGAAAAATACAGATTAGTGACAAGAATAAGAGGAATGAAGTGCAAAATAGAAAAGAAAAGCAGACTGAGCACCTAGTCCTCTTATAGATAGAAACAACACAAGTCTGTGGACCGTACGATGTAGAGACAGACCAGCCAGGGAATCAGGCGGGTGATAGTATCTGATGGTTGATATTTCCTTAGAGATAAAACCTGTTGTGAAGAAAGTCATGTGATGCCATGGTCTAAACACTGGATACTTAGATTTGCTGTTGTTATGCAAGAAATGTTTTCTATCAATGGGTGTATTGGGAAATACCATCTGAGACAGATATACATGTTTTATACTGTAGATTCAAATTCTCTAAAATTTTCCTACTCATAGAGTGCTTACCATACCAGATAAGGCATAAACTCCTTTGTGATCTATTTTATGTAGAATATTGCATTAAAAAATTTCATAATGGCAGAATCTTACCTAAGGATAGATTTTCAGTTCTGTTACTTTATATTTACTTACTGGAAATCCACGAGATCCCGGCACACCAGGTTCTCCCTAAAAATAAAAACAGCTTCATTGTACTTAGCTTTTTGTCACATCAATATGTAAATATGCAAACTACATATGTGTTGAAATCATTAAAACACTATGTTAGTTGACAAGTATATTTCATCTGCTTTACAATGAATGTTAGCTGATATGCAAACAAAACAAAATTATACTTCAGCTTTTAGTTTATACCATGTGGCTAACTTACTTTTTGCCCTCTTGGTCCAGCAGAGCCAGGGGATCCATCCGATCCTGTTAATCCCTGACGAAACAAGGTGATGTCAGAACGATTATAGCATCCTAAGGCACGCACTGAGTCGATGATTCCATTTTATTTGTCTAGTATGTATAGGATGGTCACCTATGTTACCTGTGATGCAAATATTTATAAAGAAGTATCTGTATTCATACCTAAGGGGAATGTTTAACATGAGATCTGCCTGTTACTTTCTATTGATAAATTTATCTTATTTCCAACTTCCTACTACTGTATTATCACAGGTTTCAATAATTTAGTATTTTTTGTCTGTGCTTTGAAAAATATGCAATATAACAATTACAGTGTTCTAATAGCTAAATCCGATGGAACAGTCCTTGGCTCTGCCATTTACACATGAAGTACATACAGTACTTCATTTAAAAAATAAAGATACTATAGGTTGGTATAGCTGTCTAATAATGTCTTAAGAGTTAAGAAAATGTTTCTTTAATAGGAATTAAAAGTAAACAATTTCATTATTGTCTTATAGCCACCTAACGCCCTCTAGCCATCTTGGAGCAATGAAAATTGCTTATTAAAGAACAATAACTTTTGAAGTTGAAACATCTGAGAACATGCATGTTTCTGCATTATCTTCCTTAGTAAAAATAGCTATATTTAAGTATATATTTTCTTGTGTGCCACTCAGTATATAGAACTTAAGCCAGTTCTAAACACATTTTAGCTATCATTTGTAACAATAAAGCAATTATTAAAGCACATCTTCTAAAGATTGTCCTTTTCCCTACCAATACTTATTTTATTATCATTCGCTATAAAATAGATATTAGGGCATGATAACTATATGTACACCTGAATTTCCTTATTTGGTGAAGTTGCATTTTAATTTTTTTCATTTTCCCTACTCTTTGACACTCTCAGACATTGTAATTTATAATGTAATCTTGAAATTATACCTTGCTAAAGATAATGTCGATGTGTATCTGTATATATATTTACCTATATGTATATATGCATATATGCATGCATAAACATATTATAAAACCCATCTATTATCAGACTTTTGAAAAAGATTCAAGTGATACTAAATCAAAGGAGGGATTCCTTGAAAGTATGAAAGCCCTACTTAAAATTGAATTACCAAAATCCATATTTAGTCTGTCATAGTCTGCATAAATATCAATAAAATGCTTCCATGTAATTTATATAGAAAACCAGTTCACTGGCCACCATTTTCACATTTCTATCATTTTTACTTTTTACATTTACATCAACTAATTTCTGTCATAACTCCAAAGAGTGAATCAAAGGAAGTAGAAAAAAAATGAGTTGAAAATGCTAATTACTGGAAATTTACCAAACAAGAAAATTATTAAACACACCCAAAGGATTTTTGACAGACTGTCTTTGATTTTCCATCACTCTAGTTTTGTTAAAACACTGTCATTTGAGAACAGGCACCAGTGGTGGTGGAGCATTGCCCTCTGTACTTCCGCAGACAAACCATTCATCCAGGAGCACACGTGGCATAGAAACTCCGTAAACCTCAGGGCATGTCTGGCCAGTGGACCGCTAACTCCCACTTCACACACATACCCTCCAAGACCTTTCCTGGCCAGGTCCCACCCAGGCAACTAGCTCACCATCTTCCACCTGTGTCTGGAGTAACTGACAAGATCAGAGGACAGAAGCTTCTATATATGGCAGGATTCTAGCTGCATAATAATAAAGCAGAGCCAAGTAAGTATTTGGATAACTTGGAAGCTGCTTCCAGTTACTTCTTACTGAAAGTATCTTCCGTAAGATAGGATACATTATGTCCATCACTAGGAAGATCTTTGAATTAGACTGAAATACATCCTGTTGTCAGGTGGCAGAGTGAACTCTGTTAGGAAATAGCTATAAGCTCCGTGGGGACAAGAAGTGTGTGCCCATCATAGTCCTAGCACATGGCCCCTGGCATCTAACACTCAGTATGTGGCTATTGAATACAATTAATTTCAGTTAGCCTATTAAGTGGAAGGATATTATACTTGTCCCTCCACATCATCTTTATTGGTAGTTCAAATCCCAGCTCTGCCAATTATTAGCTGTGCAACCGTAAGTTACCTAACTGTATAATGCCTCGGTTTCCTAATCTGTAAAATAGGGATAATAGTGATATCTACTTCATAGGGTAATTTTGAAGATCAAATGGGATATTTCATGTGTAATAAAAACAGTGCCTGGTATAGTGGGGCCTGAATTATGTTAGCTATTCTTATTACCATCATTACTTTGTGATCAGCTTTGTTCTAGATGGTGTGAAGAATTCACAGAAGTATAAGATATGTTTCCTGCCCTCTGGGACTTAAGCCCTCATTCAGAAAAGGTGCTGCAAACAAGCAAACAAGCATTCCAGATATTAACCCTGGGCACTGTACTTCCCGGGTCCCTCACATTTCTTTGATGCCTATTTCTACTTACAATAACCTTTCAGAATAATTTCTTAACTCACTATCCTAATCCTATACCATCCACCAGGGAAAACAGTTGTATACATTCAAAGGATGTTCTGGGCATGGTTTGACTATAATTCCTGTATTTATTCTACCTCTTCTCTGGTCATCTTGGATGGATGCTGTAAGAATGAGTAAAACACTGTTTTACAGAGCTTGCCACGTATACCACAGCCAATAATACCTATCAGAATAACTCAATTGATATTATTGATGATGATAACACAGTTGTCCTTTGGGTGCAAGGTTATGACCAAGTTCTGACTGCTCTAATTTTAAATGTGCATAAGGGGAAAGAATCACACTGAAGTCTTCACAGGAAAGGAAAAATTATTATATATAAAAAATCTCCCACATTTGCATTTACACACACACACACAATCCCAATTTGCAACAATTCTTATTTGTCAAAGAAATGACAGAAGAAAATATTACCAGTGGCAGAAAGAATTGCCTTCATATGAATGTTAATGAAAATAAAGTTTTATACGGGAGGATATCGAAGCTAACTGTTCTCAAAGGCCAGGTTCTGAACTTTCCTGCTGTTGCTTGGCAGAGAACAGCAGCCCTCAGGAGTAATTTCCTTCCAGCATCCCAATGATTGGGCTCCTGAGACTCACAGCATAATTCTGCACAGCTGCCATGACTCTGCCGCCTTTTTGGTCAAAAATCCACTTAGGATAGTTACCCTTAAATCACGTCCCTTTCAGATTCTTCCAAATATCATCTGATTAACCATTTGTTAACATTACCAAAAAAATACAGCTTTGCAGTGAACTACAGAACAAAAGACAAAGTGGTTGAGGTTTAAGGATCTCCTACTGCACTCAGGTTCACCTATCAAGAAAAGACTACTGAGTACTTAGCTCCCCTATGTCCAGGGACAGGCAAGCAGTTAACTCTGATTAGTTACTGATATTTCACTATTCTCAATGTCAATTTTCAATTTAGGGTAAAAGATTTGCTTAAAATATCAAATGAGCCAAGAGTGCAGTAGGAAAATCTTTCAGCTCAGTATCTTGGAAGTGCCATGTGGCTCCATTTCAAAATTTGGTGACTAAGAACCTACCAATATTTACAGATAATTATACATTATTTTTATTATCCATATCATTTTTCAGACACTAAAAATTAATTCACTGTCATCTTTTTCTCCTTATTTTCTCTGATTATTCATCTATTTAAGAACCTCATTTGTACCCACATGAGGCAAAACTGGAAAGAATGAATCTAAAAACCAAGAAATCTGTTTTCTTTTGCTATCTTAGACACTAAGTAACTCTGGATCCCTGAAAAAACTACTTGTCCTCCTAATTACTCAGTTTCCTTACTTACGGAGAAAATTGGCCAAACCTGCTTTCCAGTTTATCATGAGGTTAAGGAAATAATGTTTGTGACTGTACTTGAGAAAAAAGTTCTACACAAAGGCAAATTAGTATAGTTAATTCTTTTGCTTAGTTCTGGCACATAAATGGATTTCTTACTTTTTTCCCTCCTTCCCTTCTGTTTATCTTTTTCTCTAGCTTTCCTAGGGGACTTCTCAGTCCTAGGAGACTGATTCAATGCCCTCACCAATTTCCCTCTGAGGACCTTCCAGGGTCAAAAATTCTGTAATATAAGAAGATTTATTCTTTTATATTCTTTAACTTTGCAAACCAGTTTGTTCTGCAACTATGGACCAAGAAAAATACTGCTTGTAATTGTTATCTACATTGCACTTCCAGAGATTGTGAAACACTTTCTTTTGTTCATCCAAAATTTCTGTTCGAGTGGGGAAATTACAAAGCAAAACCAGGCATTGTCTTAATGAGTTTATGATAAAAGGTAAAGAATTTGTTGAGCACACTATAAAAGCACCATTAATCTGAGGCACAGCCTTCTGTCTAGTCTTCTGACTGAAATTATTGCATCTCAGTTGTGAAACAAGACTTCAGGTGATTGGTGTATGCTTCAATCACCACAAAATTTAATTTTTTATTTTCAAAACGAAAGGCAGTTCCACATTTCAAAGGAATGCAGAAATAAATGGACCTATATTGGGCTACTAGTTTATTTAGAGGCCTTGTATTTATCAGTTTTTTTATTATGACAATTTCAAGTTACATTATTATGATGACAGTTTCAAGTAATTCAAGGTTTTAAAGAAGAGCTTGATAGCCAGCAAATGACATAATTTCAGCTTTTATTATACAAAAATTAATTTGTTAGTTTGTATTTTCCAAATATTTGTTCTTGGGGCCTTCTGTACTGCCATTTTGCATACACAGTTCAAATTAGGGGCTCTGAAATGTAAAAAAAATCTGTTTCCTAAAGTACTAAATAGCACAGGCAAATTCCCCTCATTATGGTAATTCTGATAAAGAAAACACATTAACCACTAAAATCTAGCTTTTTATTTTCTTTTCCAAATGAAGGATGTCTTAAACTCGAGTTAAGAAATTATTGGAAATTATAATAATAGGTTTTCAGGTGCTCCTTTTGATTTAGAAAATTCTTTAGTCTTTGGAAACCACGTGAAGTGGTGACTTGCAGGAGAAGTTGAGGGGCGAACCACTGCATGTTCTCTGAGAACAGATGGCTATCTTCACTTTGTATCCCAGCAGCAAAGTCAAGGGCTGGCTTGTAGTGGAGCCTCAATACGCATTCCTCCAGTGCATGGAGAAGCTGAGAGTCTGAAATCATTTCACTCTGTAGAAATACTACTTATTATTAGGTTTACCGTACAACTCAGCATCTGAGCTTCCCTCCCATGGGGGGAGGGGAGTGTGGAGGTGAGTAAATTGCGGAAAGGCTGCTGGTTCCCAGTCTTCAGGCAACCCTACTCAGTTTACTTCTGTCAGCAATGCCAAAAAAGAAAACACAGTGGAAAGAGAGAAAACTAGTTCTGAATTTCCCATAGGGTGAGCGCCGACCTTTCCCTGCCCCACCCCCACCCGCACGCATCCCCTTCGCTCAAGGGCATCTTTACGCTTTTTCTTTCCTTGGGACTTAGAGTACTCTGCCCTTCCCCTGCCTGCAGGTTCTTTTCCGAAGTTCACCTAGGGTGTCGGTGAAAGGGCTAGAGCACAGGCCAGGGTCAGGGCACGTCCCTGCGCCGCCCGCACCGCCATCGCGCGCGTGTACACAGATACACACACGCACACGCACACAAGCCTACTCACGTCAGCGCCCGGCGTGCCTGGCTTGCCCGGAGCTCCTGGCTTGCCCGGCTCTCCTGAAGGACCCTGAGCAGGGAGAGGGAGACGTAGGGAGAGAAAAGGGGGCAAAGTCGTGACTCCTCGGATGTGCATGGCTGCGAAGCAGGTCTAAAGCTAAGACGTGGAGCAACAGCGCTCTGAGCAACTTACCGGGGGACCCGGGGGACCCTCTGGGCCTCGGTCACCCTGGAGGGGTAGGAGAAAAGGAGAAACGGTTCATGAGTGGGGGCGCTGGGGACCGGCTGGGAGAATCCCACACGTGTTAACCACGCAGATCGGGGGCTGGGACAGGCAGGGTGAGAGCTAAACGGTGGAGATTCGTGACCAACAGGGACAAATGGACCGTCTACCTCCTCCCTCCCCAAACCCCCAGGCTTCTAGGATCCAACCCCCAACTCTCAGCCACGTCCGACCCAGCCTCTGGGGGGTCTGCGGGTGGGCATCGGGCCCTCTCCAAAACCCCTGCAAGCTGCTGGCGGAAGGGCACACAAAGGCAGGACAGAGTGGGGCTGGAGACAGAAACTTACGTCAATGCCATCGATGCCCGGAACTCCAGGGGGGCCCGGCGGCCCGGGGGGACCCTGCTGGCCTGGGGGACCTCGCTGACAAAAACAGCGCGTGGGTTAGTGAAGCACGTTGGCCCACGACGAGAAACTGGGCGCAATGTTCTGAGCGCCCCCGCCCCGACCCCCACCGCCCGTAAAGACATCTCCCTGTGGAGGCCACGTTTTAAAACACAATATAATAAATGTGCATCAAACTTCCAAGGGCGCGTGGGTTTGCTGTTCTGAATGAGGCTGAACAGTAGAGTTAGAGCAGGATCTGTGTCCCCAAGGTGGGAAGGGGGGGGCGGACAGGGCCTCACCTCTACAGGGAGCATTAAACTACAAAGGGGTCTTGAGGAAGGAAGGGCCTGATTCCGTAATGAAAGTGGTGGTGGTTCGATGCCTCGATCTAATCAGTCATTTCAAGGCAGTGTTTTGGCCCATAAGGAACAACTGAGAACGGAGGCGCTCCACATCAGGTCGATTACAGTATCTTTTTGTAAACCTTCCTGCGTCGGGGGGAAATGGGCGAACCCCCTTGAGGAAGATGGCGGAGAAGGGCAGGGAGCCGTGGTCCCCAGCCGGCCCCGGCCTCCTTTCCCTACTGCCTGGGGAGAGACTCTTACAAGAGCTCTTTGCCCCTCGCTTCAAAACTACCCCAAACTGCGCGCTGCCCCTGGGGTACGCCTTTTACGGCTTGCGAACCGCTAAGCTTTGATGACCGGAGGGAATGCTGGCGTCTGGAAGAGTACCAGCAGGTAGTTTAGGGAAGGTGGGATTTTTTTCTCTTCTGAATTTAAAAAAAAAAAAAAGGAAGAAGGAAGAAAAGAAAGAAAAAAAGCTTCTTTCAATCAAGGAAAACTGTGTTTTTCTAAATTCCAATGACCAGACAGGTTACAATGGGGTCTTTGTAAGGGAAACCTCCAACCGCGGCTGGGCTGGCGCGCCCCGCCGGGTCGTCTCGGGCGCGGGAGTGGGGGGGTCCCCCGAGCCGTCGCAGCGCCGCGGGAATGGGGAGGGCGGCCAAGGCCCGGGATCCACGCCCGGCCGCCCCGGCTCCGTGCCGCCGCCGCGGGTGCGAGGACACGGGGAGGCCTGGGGCCGCCCGCCTGGATTCCCGCCGCCCCCAGCGGGGCCTGCGACCAGGAGGGCGCAGCGGTCCGGGCTAAAAATCACCCCGGGCTCGAGTCTCCGAAGCCTGCAGCGCGCAAGCCTGCGGCCTCAGGGCCCGGGAGGGAGAAGGCGCCCTTTCCCAACCGGGGGTCCTCCAGGGTCCCCGCCTGCCCCGGTTCCCGCAGCAGGTGCTCAAGGCGGGAGCGAGCGCGCCGTCCCCGAGCCCCGCCGCGGCCGCGCGCCTCCCCAGCGCGCCTGCGACGGCTGCTCCCCGGCCTTCCCAGGGCGAGCTGGCCAAACGCCGGCACTTCTCGCCCCCCGCTTACCTGCGCGGTGGGCTGGCTGGGCTGGAGGGGAAAAGATAGGGATAAAGGGAGAAGGCGCCCCCGTAACTCGAGCGCAACGTACCTGAGCCGCGCACAGGCAGAGCCCTGAGAGCAGCAGGCGCAGCCCCAGGGCCCCAGGGTCCCGCGCCGCCCAGGCCATGCCCGCCGCCCTCGGCTAGCCCCGGACAGACTGCCTGGGGCCGCCCGCTAGGCTTCCCCACCCGCCGCGCACGGGCGCCCCCGGGAGTAGTGGGAGCTAAGGGGGCCCGGCCTGGGCGGCGTCTGCTCCTCCAGCTTAATATGGGCCCTGGAGAGGGTCCTGGGGATTGGAGGAGAGCTCGTGGCCTGGGGCACGGATAGAATGACAACAGTCCCCCTTAACCCTTTCCCTGCCACCGCACCAACAGGGCCACCAGCCCCAGGGCACTTCTCACCGTCCTGGGAGCCTCCTCAGTTGGCCTGTGGGCCACTGGGGGTGGGGGTGGGGGGGTCGGCAGGACACCAGTGAGTTTGAAGAGATACCTGGGAGAGGAGGGAGGGTCATAAGCCACCCAAGTGGAACCAGACAGCCGAGGTGGTTTCTACAGGCCAGGCTGTGGTTGGGCCCCGCGCTTCCTTAGTATCTGTAGTACAGCAAAGGCTGAGCTCTTTAGGAAAGGGACTGAGAAGGTAGGGAGTTTGGGGTGGGCAAGAGAGGTAAGCCTGGTGCGAGTGGCCCTTGCAGGTGGTCAAGGGACTAACCATTATCCTGGCTGGCAGCTCATGGCAAGTTTCTCTCCTGGGCCGCAGAGGGTCACAGTGGATCAGCATCCACTGGAGCTCAAACTGGAGAAAAACAGGAGACAGTCAGTTCAGGTTCTTTCGGAGGACAGAGGCAGATCACTTAAGAGAGAGATTAATTTGTATGTGGGGTCCACTTAAGTGACCAACACCAGCTTGAATTGGTTGATCTCTGTGGACTAGTATACTCCTGTTCCTTGAATACAAACTTCCCAATGCAAATGGGCTGGAAGCCCTTCCCGTTTTCTTTGGATGCAGACGTCTGTAACTGTAGGACTCCAGCACAGCGCGAGGCAGGAAACAGACCCCTGGCACAGACTCTGTATTTCTGTCCTTACCACAACCTCAAGAGGTGGAATCTATTAAAATGAGGCTTAGAGAGAACAAGGAACTGTTGAAGTCACAAACCAATGTTTCCCAGAGTCTGGATTAGAACCCAGGACTGTTGAACTCCACAGAGAGCACTACACAGAGTTTACAGGAGAGAAGCTCAGAGACAGAGAGGTGGCTCCCAGGAGGAAAGTGGAGGAAGGAAAATCCCACACTAGAAGAGATTTTCTGAAGAATATAATTTTCCATGGAGTGGTCACAGCTTAAAATGGAAATAGGAAGGACTGGCGATGGAGGGAATGAGAAGGAAATCTAGGGCTCAGGGGAAAAAATAAGATAGTAAAAAAAATTAATTTGGTGTAATCTTATTCATTGGTTGAAGAGAGAAAATTTTCAGATACTCAAATCCAAATGTATCCTGCCAACTTGGTACATTGTAGCAGGAGTTCAGGGAGACAGAGGAGGTCAAACAGGAAAGAAACAGGACAAAGGAAGAAAGGCCAACTCTGGGTCTGAAAGCCTCAGGCAACAAGGCTAAAAAATAAATAAATAAAAGTACTCCACAAAGGCCTGCCCCGTGCTCCTTGCCCCTGTAGACTGAGGATGTTCCTTGCTAAGCATTTCAGTCAAATCAGATCCATATTTCTTGTTCAGCTGATTCTCCTGGCATTATGCAGTTGGCTAGTTAAGTATACCAGTCCCAAATCTAAACATTATCTTTTCTTTCATCCACCCGTAATGTGCACCCCATCCCCCCTGCCAAGTGGACTCCAGATCTGCTGGATCTAGAATTTAGTTGCATACGTTCTTTTTCCACTGCTACGGAAACATCCAGAGCTGAGGCTACTGGATGGAAGATCAGAATTGGAGAGGACACAGGAGGACGTCCTTCCCTCTCTACTCGTAATGAAGGGAATAGGTAAACAAAATGAAGGCTTCCATTTTCTAAAGTGTTGAAGACAAGATATCCAAGCTTTCACAGTCCTGCCCTGGCGCCTCTTCTCACGTAATTCCTGACTGTGCAAAACCTCCCCTCTTTCTCCATAACTCTGGCATCTCTCAACCCTACCATGCCTTTTCTCCAGAAAATGTGGACATCTGGAAACATGATTTAAGTGCAATGAAAAGAAAGAGAGCAGCTAAATCAAGACATTTTAAGATGGAAAGTTACCTAAAAATTGTAAGAAAATCGTCTGTGTGTTCGTGGTATAAATTACTCAACAGCATACTGACATTCTATAAGGAGCTGTTTTCCAAACCACACAGCACCTTGCAGTTAAAGAAATGACTTTAATCAAACACGTCATTGTTATTGGGAATAGTCTTGTTTGCCTGGGGTGGATTTTATTTGGGTTTTGTTCCGAACTGCAGTGGAAATTTTAAAAAGATGAAAGAAAGAATGGAACAACCTTTTCCTTCATTAAAACCAAATACCTGGCAATGCCTCAAAAACTCTTTCAAGCAGATCACCCATGGGTAAAGTGGGACAGGGTTAAGTCACTTGCTACAAATCAGACATCTAGCAACAGGCAGAGCTAGTATTCCAAATGTGTCTGACTCTACAATAAGGGGGGGGGGGCGCTCTCTATCCTATTCAGCCTCCCCAAAGAGTACATCCTATCTCTAGAATGAGTCACAATTTTCTAAGCACGTAACCAAATGCATTGAGTGATTGAACATTTGTATTAAAGATGAGAAGAAGAGAGGAGTGATCTAGAAATTAAAATTGCATAAACGTGTTTCCAACGTCTGCTAGAAAGCTTCAGAACTAGACTAAGAAACTTCCACAAGAATTCAAATCTTTCCTTATTTGCATGCTTATTATAGAAATATATCCAGAAGCTAAATTTCCAGTGTTCCTCCAAAAACTGACAGCTATTTCTGTATGCAGTTATGTATTCAGATTTATAATGCAATATCACATAGGAAAGAGAATTATAATTATTTTTCCTCAATGACCACAGAAAAAATGCTACTAGAAAAGGAAAGGATGTCTCCCCATCCCTAACTTTCAAATAAAAGAGACCACTCATATAATCTTATTCCTTTGTGAATTGGTAACTCAAACCAGGCATGCATTGTATGTGTGTGATATTTTGATTCTCAGAAAATAGTTTATTCATTCCTTAATCACCTTGAGAAATCTTAATTATGGCTAACCAGGAAGCCTATATCCTTTGTTTAGGTAGTTCATTAAAGTTACTTATTGCAGATGCAAAGCAATTCATTAAGCTGTTTTCTCAAAAATGTCATTCTCTAGATAAGTCGGTGCACCCGTTTAAATATGCGAGATGCAATCACGGCACAGGAAAATATAAATGAAATGTAATTCATCTATGAACACAAGCTGGGTTGTCCAGAGCGCCACATAGATCAGAGGTTTCTGAACACATCTGTGCAGCCATACAAACACCACCTACACACCAATAATCATCTATACAATGACCATTTTTTGGCAGGCAATATGAATCCCAATTTGCATATTAATTATTTTGAAGGAAGATTGGCTGAGTTCCTTGGTAAAAATCTCTTTCATTATACATCTAAAATGCTGATAACCACACGTTTCTCCTTTTCATACCTGAGATCATTCTTCTCTTTGAATACCTACTGGCAAACTGTATGTGACAAATATTTTAATTTAGTCCTTCAGTTAACATTGTTGTAAGTCTCAACATAGGCCAAGCACTAAAGAAACATTCTAGGGAAACCAAAGATGACCTCCTCCCCACAATGAGTTTACAGTTGGTAAGATGAGACAAATACAGGTAGTGAAATCAAAAGGTTTCTTTAATCTGTTAGAACATAACATGCCCTAGCACAATCCATCCTTCTCAGCATAAAATACTTCATCATTATCTCCAGAAAACTGAGTGTGTGTGTTAAGTACCCAGATCTGGCATCACCCAATTCTCTTCTATAGGACAGTAAGGTAGGATTCGGTCCTCTAAGCTGGAGTAGTGTCCAGGTGACAACACATTAAAACAAGGAATTTTGGCCCTAACTCTCTACTGTATTAATAGGGCTGGTGATTTCTACTTATTTTGCTAGATTGTTGAGAAAGATTAATAAGGTATTTAAGCCCTTCATTAGAACTAAACAGAAACTAAGAGCAATTTCTTTTTCTCCTGAGAGAGAATTCTAATGACAAGCTATGGAACTTGGCTTAATATTAATGAGAATGATACAAGGATTGATGTTTTGCAAACAGAATTATGATTGCATGTTACAAATGTAAAATGCCTAAAAACTAACTCTTCAAAGATAATTTTTTTTTAACAGGAGGGATGTTCCATCTCCTCAGTGGCAACAAAGATTTAAAGGCATAGTTGAATTCACAGATCTCATCCTTCCTTTCAGTCTATGACAAAATCTTGGTCTCTACCATCATAAAGGGCCTCCTTCGTGTGAGGCTTCTTGGTGGCTGAGCAGGAGGCTCTGGGCTACCTTGGAATTAGAGATTTTCCTGAATCCATGTAGTCTGGGCCGTGTAGTTCCAGACACAGTGCTTGAAACTGTCATTAAATATGAGTAGGTGACAATGATGTGAATCATACCAAGGGCAGAGGCAGAATGGGGAAAGGGGAGAGCAGGAGATTTGGAATTAGCTAGCCTGGCATGTGGTAATTTATTCATTTTCCTATTCAACATATCTTTACATAACACATTCATGCCCTGTGAAACAGATACCCTGGGAGAAACAAATGGTATTTAGTGTAGAGGGTGATACGTAAGCCAAAAAATGCTTTTGGCAATAAATGCCATGGCAGCTGGTATGAGTTATGGCTAAGGTCATCAACACGGGGCTCATATAACATGTAATAAGCAGAACTGGGGAGGGTACAGGTTGGGCTTCTGAAGGGAAGAGGGGACTAGACCACGGTCCCAGGGTGGGAAGTGATGCATCAATATGAGGCCAGACTCACTATGGCAAAGTAATCATCAGGTTTTTTTCCCCCTTTCCTGAATCTAAGCTAAGGAACCTAATTACCAGATTGTCACTAAAGATTTTTGTGCAACAGGAATAGGGATGGGAAGGGTGACCTAATTTAAAAGGGCATTTCAAGGAGGCTCATGTGCTCCTATGGGCCTTACCCTCTGCGGCAGAAGGCAGCTACTACAGTGAGGCATCTAGAAGCTTACACTCTGAGCTGTAGCGAGGGACCCGGAGTCACCTGCCACTTAGTCCCCCTCATCTTGGCACCCTCTAAAGGCTGGTTGTTTCAGGAGTCCGTTCTAGGACTTCTCTATTACACTCATCTATCAGTGATTCCGTCTTGTTTCATGGCCTTAATACCATATATTGACAATTCCTGAAGTCTGATTCCCAGCTGGACCAACTTCTTGGACTCCAGAAGAACACATCTCACTGTCCCTTGGCATCTTCATGCTAATAGTGAGCAAATCCTGATCAAACGCACATGTTCAAACAGCTCCTGATACGCTCGCTGATACCTGCTCACCCCACACTCTTTCCCATGTCAATAAATGACACTCTGTGTTTCCCCATTAACTCCCTCCAAAAATGTTGGTATCATCCTTGATTCTTCTCTTAAACTTTAAGTTCTGTTTGCTTACCCTCCCTCAAAAGGCATCAGGATCTGACTGACCACTTTGTACCACCTGCCCCACTACCACCCTGTACCAAATCAAGCCTTTCCCTGCCGAAGTTAATGCAGTGGTCTCCTAGGGTCTCCTCTTAAGGTACCCCTAAGGCTCTGGTCTTCTCTTACCCTACAGTATATTGTCAAAACAGCAGCCAAAGACATACTTTTAATAGAAAAGAACATGTGCTTCTCTATCCAGAACCATGTGCCTGCTTCCCATCTCACACAGCATGAAAGCCACATGCCAACACAATCCCCCCGCCCCTCGGTCCATCACATCACCTCCCCAGCCTTGCTGCCTACTTCCCTCAGCCTCATTCTAGCCCCACAGTCCTCTGCGCTCTCCTCAGACATCGCAGACAACACCAGACCAGGGCTTTCTCACTCCGTGTTCGGTCTTCCTAAAATCCTCCTCCCTGCGCGGCCACAGGCTGATTCCCCCAGCTCCTTCAGGTTTCTGCTAAACTGTTTTTCCTCAGTGAGGCCCTCTTTCCAGGCACCCCAATTTATGACCTTGCAAAAAACATATCTGATGGTCAAAACAATTTTTTGGACAGAAAACAGCCTGATGCATTCTAGACCATATTAACAGTAAAATCAGTGTCAGGCACACTACACATTAACTCATTTATTCATCTCCATATCCTCTTCCTGGAATGAATGCAAGCTCTGCTGGAGCTTTTATTTCTGTCTATAACTTAGCAGCTGTTTAATAAATATTGAAAGTTAACGAATGAATATATAAAGATGGATAAGAAATGTAGTGAAAAAATAATTGAACAAAGAATATAGTGAACTGGTGTAACCACAATTTGGGGCAAGTCCCTGCCCCCCATCTGGGTTTCAATTTCTTCACACGTGGATTTCAGTTTCTTCACATGTAAACCTAGAGGTTTCCTGAGAGCCCATGGTGCTACCGACACTACACTGGAACCAAAGAAACTACACACAGAGATTAACGGGAAGTGAAGGAAAAAACGCCATTGACTTAATCTCCTACCTTATAGCCTCCCAGTCTACACAACAAAGATTTCTTCATGATTTTAGCCCATATGCATCTTAATGGAAAGCCTAATAGCACTTTTTTGTATGAAGTTGCAGCAGTATAGGCACAGCTGAGGCCAATAAAGATTTTTAGTGTTTGTAATTTTCCATTAAAAGCAAGTTTGACCATCATGTAGTTTTATTCTGGTCACCCGTGGTCCTGGCTGCTCCTGTGTCAGCAGATCCTTTTCTGTGTGTTCTTGTTTCACTGCCACCAGGTGGGAAATCCAGCTGACACTGTTAATATGGTCTAGAATGCGTCAGGTGAGGTTTTTCTCTCCAAAAAAATCGCTTGGACAGTCAGTATTCAAAGTATTCCAATCAAATCACACCAAAGTGTTATGAAAGTATTTCCTATGGATATGTACAGATAACACTATCATTTCTTTTATATTTATTTAATACTTCCAAGTGAAAGAGTATTTGTAAATGGTGTACTTGTCAAAAACAATTTCATAACCAAACTTAATAGTTTATATGTAATCCACAGTAGATATTATGCATTTCTTAAATCACTAAAGATATAACTTTCCTAGAATATTTCTTAAATATCAGAGGTAATCTTAACCACAACCACATAATCAATTTTCCCATTCATGAAGCTTTCATTGTTTTTCATGTGGAGGTTGGTACGATTGAGTTCTGTGGGGCAGAGAAAATGATAGCTTCTCCATCACCAGCTTTGCCAGTCTTTCCTATTTGCTCTGACATTTCTCTGGATTTAACAAAAATAACACAGAACCACACACTTGAAATATACTTTCAAAAGCATTGTATCTGTCTGATTGATCATGTATTGGTTTATTTGGAATGCATAGGTGGAAAGAAAAGGGGTTTGAATCACGTATTTGTAAAGCCAAATAAAGTTTTACCCTTCCTCAAACAAGCCCAAACCCCTAGTGCACATCTCTGAAAAGGGAGATCTGCTAACTTCGCTTTCTAATAGAACTGTACCAAATAACTCTCCGAGGCAATCACACTGACAGCAGACAATAAAGAACCTGTCATAAAATAACATGCTTTTATGGAATGCTGCCAGGAAGCTGAGCTTTGCAGTGGGATAAATGGCACCATCCTAAAATATGGGCACAAAGGAGAATAGCAAATGTGGGATTTATTGCTGTAAAATCGGACTAACGGTGTATTACAGCAGTACATTGGGAAAAAATATAAAAAGCTTTGAGCCCTCTAAATAACTATGAATGATGAGAAGGTGTTTGAGTTGTAGATCACATGAGCAGCTATACTGCAAGCTTTATGAAAACCTCCTGAAATTGGTTTCCTTTTCCAATTTAGAAAAGGGAAGGAGACAAAAGAGAGAACAGGTAGGAGAAAATCACAAACAAGTGAATACAAATGAGTCTTGGCATTAGTGCTCCATTAAATGTTGTCTTCAATCCATTTTTTATTATGTAGCCCCTAGGGCTACATTTGACACCTGTTAGTACCTTGACAAGGGACATTTGCTTTTGATGTATTCACTAAAGAAAAGCACATGTTGATCCTGAAAAAAGCATTTAATTAATGTGGAGTATCACAGATTAGACTGAATCTAATTTCATGAAGAAAAATTGAAACTACACTGTTTCTTATTGTTTTCATGCTATGGGCACATTTCACTTTCATTTAAAATTTCTCATGCATTAATATTGATTCTTTGCCGCATCTAAATTGAAGGAGGGCTTTTTTATCTATACACGTCTTCAAAATTTGTGGACCCCAAATACTGATCACTTCCTAAGTCTTCTAAGGCACAGGTGGTCACTGCTGACTTCAGATGTCAGCCAAAAGTGGGTGAGAAATCATAGGCCGTAAATAAAGACAAGGGCTTAGGGACAACTTGTAGCACTTGGGCTTTGCTGGGGACTTGTATGAACACTTGACTATCCTTAGTCAAGAAAACTGAGGAACAGGCTGAGAAGACTAATAGAACTTGAAAAGGGAAGAATGAGTAAGTGTGGCCAAATGGGAGTCCCTCTGCCCAGAACACTGGACCTTACCTTCTGGATAGTGCTTACTCCCCCCGCCCCAGGATTCCCCTCAGACATCATCTCCTTCAGGAAACATCCTTGAGCTCCACTCTCATGCCTCCCTGCCCTGATCTGAGTGGGAGCTTTCTCCATGTGTCTATTCCCCAGCTGTCGCCATTGTTCACTTACTGTAACCCTTCACGCTCAACGGACTGAACTGAGGGAAACAAGGTCTATGATTCAGCCGACCGTGTACACCCAGTGTACAGGGACCCAACAAACGTTTACTAAATTAATAAACAAAAAAGATTAATGCCTGAAGACATGGATTATACTGTACAATCTTCTTTTTTTAAAAAACTTTCTCTTTGTCCTGCAAAGTAAAAATTTTTGCAAATCATAAAGGCCTTCTAGAATGGGAATGAGGAGATGTTTGCTAAGGAAAGATATGTGGCTATACATATTTTTATTTTTCTCAAAGGAAGGCTAGTTTGGCATAGCAGAAAATAAGGCAGGTTAGAAGTGTCAGGCCTAACGTGGTTCCTTATGAGCCAGGAAAGCTTGAGGTCACTTCCTCAGCTGGGAAATGGAAACGGTCCCATCTGTGCTTGCTGTCTTAGAAAACTGATGCAAGGATCAAATAAGTTGATGGGTGTGGAAGAATTTTAGAAATTTTAAATTGGCATGTTAAAGGACATTAAGATGCTAAAAAAGCATCAATGGGCTTTTCTTACATAGAGTTTTCTATTTCTTTGTCTTACAGGATGAAAGTTGAGGTGTACCTTTTTGTGACAAATTTGAGTTTGACATTGTCGCTGTCGGTAGGAATTTTTTGCCTATAATCTTGACCTATTTTAGTTGTTGTTACACCTCCACTACCATATCACCAAATATGGAAATTTAATGAGGCTTTTGGCTCAACTCTCTTCTGTTTTTCCTTGTGCGGGAGTCTAAATTCAGTTTTCAGGAAAAAAACTGTTCCTGCCTGTTTCTAGTGCTTTTAACATTGGCTACAGTGTACTGGCTTTGGAAAGCTCCTTGGTGGGCCAGAGGCAAAATACAGCAGCTGTCAGGCTCTTTATGGCGTGCCTGCACATGGCAGAATAAAACAGAAGAGAACTAACTGGTCCTAACCAGTCTCCGCTGTGATGTGAGACTAGACTTGGCAAAAAACCCTACCATCAGGCATAACAGTGTTGGCTAGACTGTAATATAATGCAGTAATACTGAAATATTATTCATCTGGCAATCAGACAATTTAATAGCACTTAGCATTCAGAATTCAGAATCATAATGACTTGGAATGTTTTTCAAGGCCATTGAATCAATAAATCAATTTTGCAAGTATTTGATTGAGGTCCATCATAGTGAGGAAGTACACTAAGGGGTCCTCCCCTCAACCCGTGATCCAGAAATTACACAGATATTCCAGAAGTTTGGTGTTGTTTGAAAACCACTGCACTGCAAAGATCTTACTGCATCAAATTTCAAGATGGCACAACAGTGGTCCCACTGGTTTTCTAACCCAGCTACTTGAGGTGTGATAACTTATTAGTTGAAGACATACTTTCTCAAGTGTCTACAAGCCAGAGCAATAAACACGACAGTTACAAATTGCTTCCTGTCTGTCGCAGAATATAGAAATTTCACACTACCCTTCACACTAATCACAAGTCTTCCCTTGAAAATAACTTATTTGAACAATTCCATTACTGAGATGCCTGATAACCCTTTTTCTTTGGAGAAGTACACAGAAACAATTCAAAATCACTGTATCACCCCTGCTACATTCTATGAGTTTTGTGACTAGAATTTAACAGCTCCATATGAGAGAGAGAGAAATACTGGCATCAATAGCTCATTTATTGAGCTTGCAATGCTTTAGCTTCCCCCAAAGAACACTTGTCCTTTAATATATATATATTTTAATTCCTCTCATAATATTATAAAATATCTTTTCAAAGAAGCATTCACTGGTAGTTTAACAATTTAAAACAATGCACTGTATGGTACTAGTTGGCACAGGCATGGCATCGTTATATGATGCCTTCCTTTTACACCATGGATCCCTACAGTAATATCATGAACAGAGCTCTAAAAGCCCTTACTTTAATGTCATACAAGACCTACTTCTAAATAAATCAATATTGTTCCATCTATATAATTTTCATTCTTTTTGATTGGACAACATATGGCTCCCTGACCTCATCCCTCATGCTCTGCAGTTAGCATCCCTCACCATCACCACCCCCACACACGCTCACACATTTCATCCAAACCAGCCATTCTAGACCATTGACTGTGGTCTTACTATCTACTTCTTTTTCCTGTAATGCTCTTTCCCTCAGCTAGAATACACTTTCTCCTCTCCTTTTGCCAATTCAAGTCCTTCCATATCAAGGTTCACCGCTTCCAAGAAGCATGAATCCACCACTGCTTCCTGTCTGTCACAGCTGAAATCCACCATTCGTTTGAATCTTACTTTGGATGTTCTCAATCTTACATATGCAATATGTACTGCCCCCATATCAGTTTCTTTCACGTGGCCTCAGAAAGATTCTGGGTGTTTCAGGTGGACATGCAGATCTTCCAAGTAGACTTTCAGCTCCTCAAGACCAGGAACCATCTGACAACTCCCCCTGCTCCCCGATCCCACCTGGTCCATGCTATGCTCAGCACAGGCACTGAGGGCGTTTTGAGTTAAGTGCTTGAATGAATTTGCAAAACTAACTGTTCATTGCTTAAGACATTCAGATTATCAAAGATGTCTGCAGTATTCATTTGTAGCGATCTAGGTTTGTTTCAGCCTACCATAGTGTACGGTTTCATACTTACCGGGACAGAAACTTGAGGGTTATCCACAAGTTTTCCCAGCACCGCAAAGCCATCAACCTCGATTTGGCCCCTTGGCTTTATAGGTAAGGATTCGATCCTGTTGCAGTCGACAAAAAGAGTAGCACTGTTCCTTTCCACACCAATCATGATCTTATGCCACTGGGAATCGAACAAGGAGGGCAAATTCGAGAAGGTTGCGGTTTGGAGACTTCCATCCAGTCCCTTGTATGAAAATGCAACAGATTTTGTTTGGCCATTAATCTTCACGCCAACTTGCTCCTTCCCTGAGGAATCCTGGATCTGCCAAATGTTCCAGTTCTTTTCAAGTGTGCTTCCAGTCATCCGAAAAGTAGTTAAAAAGGAGTATTCTTCAGGCAGTCCACTGGGATATAAATGCCTGAGTAAAATTTTAAAACAGTAAATATAAATCTTGTTTTCTGTACCCATGCTTTTACCATGTTCCCTTATTATGCTGTTTGAGAGTCTGGACCTACAGAAAAGCTACAGTGTGAAAACTATGTACTATTTGTTCTTTCATAGCTGTTCATAAAGACCTTCACAGAAGTCCAATCACGCATGTACATTACTGCTCCATCTTGAAATACACATTTAAGGAAAACCTCCCCCCCAGCTAAGAAGGGTTCCCAGTGCCACATACACCCAACAGTACGACCCTTTATGCTATCCAAAGAGCTACTACTATTCAGCAATTCCATCTCAGCCAAAAAATACATTCCTGCAAAGTTCTTGGCAACATTTTTTCCCAAATAAGAGATCATTTGGAATCCAATCCAGCAATACTGGTTTATGAAACCATTTAATTAAAGCAGCTTTTAAATTTTTTATTTTATTATAACAGATTAGGATTATTTATTTTCATAACTGCTTGGGTATTCCCCTCCACAATTATATCCTAAACCCACATGAGCACTTTGAGAATCAGTAACTGCAGACCTGAGAAGCTCTTTCACACTGAGAATGCTTATTTCTTCCCGGGAGTTCAAAGTGTGATGTTAAAGTGGCAGCTGGCTGCTTGTCACTGGGACGTGTGACAAAGGAAAGATGACCAGTTCTTAGTTCTCTGCTCCAAACCAGCTGTACCTCTATCAGCCGGCTAAATGTAACATTGCTACTTCTGCTTTAATGGCAGTAAGAGACCATCCGTGCTCCTCAGGCATCTCCAGTCTCCATGGAAACTGATCTGGGGCCCCAACGACTACCTGAATCTTCTTCTGCTGAAGCCAAGCTGCTAAACACCCAAGACTGAACTTTAAAATATCAGAACATTTTAAATGTAAACACCATCTTTCAAGGGTTTATAGGTCATATTTTTCTACCTTCCTTCTTCTAAATATAGCAAAATTCCTAAGTAAGAAAGAAATGATAGGAAAACTAGAGGCCAATTAATTTTGTTTGCTAACTAATAAAATTTGACATTTCTGTTAATAGTTATGGACCAGGATACAAAGTTCCAAATACCTTCCTTCAGCTCAAATTTCTGTTAAATAGCCTCCTTCTTGTGAAAAGTAAAGAAGAAAAAGGCAAGAAGAAATATCTAAGTGGATACCAATTTAATTTGTTACAAACTAAAATGAATAGCATATAAATTTCTTGTATTGGCATGTGTTATTGCCAGTTTCATTAACGTACATTGTTGGTATCAAATCAAGTGATCTTCCAAAACAAAAAATTCCTCAATTCCAAGAATGTGTAGCAATAAGTGAAATTACTCATGTTGGTAAGATTTCCTACCTTTACTTTGACTAACCATAAAACTTTATCATTCTATTGTAGCATAAACAAACATATAACTTTTCTACACATATTTTTGCAAACCTTCAATAAAATGGTTCAACTACATCAACAAATTTCATTGCTTTGTTAGTTTTATAAAGAGAACAAAAATGTGAAACTTTTCATCTGTACTCTTTTCTCCCCCGAGTACTTCTTTAGCCATTATTTTCTAAAATGACTGGTTTTTATTTATAATACTGGGTGAATGTCTTTGTCAGTACAAGTTTTTAAATGATCACTCGTGATGTGTGCTGTACTCAAAGCTTTCAATTCACCTAGTATCTTTCATGTCTATCAAGTGTACAGGAACTTTGTACATTTTAAAATATTCAGTTTGGAGCTAATGAAGGGAAGATGAATATAAGAACTATTCCCCAGAATGGAGATGCCTACCACATCTAGCATATTTGTTTTTAATATAGATTGTTTGTCATATTTCCTTTGACTTGAGATTTTCCAGAATGTTCATATTCCAGAATAACCTTCAGAGAAGAGACTTTTAGGTTCACTAATGACAGCATAACATATTGCCTACTATATAATTATAAAACCTTATCAAAGTTTATGCATTTAACTGACCTCAATTAATTTGGAGCTGGAAGATGTTTTAAAAGTTTTTTCAGTGGTTAAATTTGACAAGTATCCATTTAAATTATGACTAGATTATTTGAATATTCTTTCACTAAATGACCTGGATTTAACCAAATACTTAAAAAATATTTTTTTCTCTTTTGTCCAATATAGTTATTGTTGAGGTATGAGATTTTCCCAGAAGGAAGAGAAATCCTAAGGCTTTGCTTTCTCTTCCTTAGAGCATTCTTTTTTTAAAACACCTGTTTATTTGTTTACTGACATACTGAGCAAAGTCATAGAATTTTATCAGTCCCTAGAAAAAAACAGATGCTTTGTTTTGATTCTAGGAGTTACAGTAACTTGATTAAGTGACTCTTTTGCAAAGACATCATGAAATTAACTGAGGGGGTCCTTCCCAATTTGTACTTCATCTAATCTTTCCTGCTAAATGAGCAATGAGATTGTGTTGAAGGGAGTGTAGGACATAACATCCCCATTTATCCCTGACTTGATTATGTAATGCCAAAACTGTTTTTCAGTGGGGTGTTGGTCAAGGTTGCTTGAAGAATACTTCATTTACAGACATGTGTTAAACAAGGGTATCCATCTGTCTCACTGTATATACATGAAGATAATATATGTGTGAATGTGTTTGTGTGCATACAAATATACTCAAAATTATCATGTTATTAATCTTTTAAACTAGGCTAATATAGTATAAGAGGAAGAGAAATTCGGTATAAGAGGGGAAATTCCTGTGTTTACACTAAGAAGATATATATATATTTGTATATATCTAGATCATTTAAAAGTCCTCACAAGCCTAATTATTGGAACAGTCACAATATCTTTTTTGAATACCTGAGATTCTGTTCTTGCAAATATGCTATGCACATCAATAAGAAAACTCGACAGCATACATAATTTAAAAGAAACTGGATCTATAAATGATTTATTTCATTACGTTACAATCTGCACAGAATATCTTAAAAGGAGAACCATAAGGGTTTGAATAAGAGATAAGTCTTTAGACCTTGAAAGATTTGCTTATGACCTTAACCCAAAGAAAAGCTAAGAATTGTATCTGTTAAGGCAAACAAGCATGTTTGTATGAATTGAGATTATAAAACTATTATGCCTAAAATAGAGAATAAAAAACAAAAAATTATGTGTCTCATAGTGTTTCCAAAAAAATGAAAAGATAAATAAGGATAAATTTCAACCCTATCACATTAGCTCACATGCTATACTCTTCGCTCCCATGAAGAGCCTGCTAATAGTTTCTTCTCACTCCCTCAGAGCCTATATTCTCCAGCATAGAAATTCATTTTAAACCAAGATGGTCTACTCCCTGCATGGTCTGAGACCCATTCTGGTCCCTGCCTTTCTTCCCACCTGGTTTTTGAATGAGTAGGATTTGGAAAGCAGCTTGAAAAGAAAGAGTCCACTAAGGGGAAAAGACACCCATCTGCAGACACTCTCTGCTCCTAGGTCTGTCCTCTGCCCAGAGTAAACACGTCACCATACAGTGCATACCTGGTCCCTCTCCATTTATTAACACTTACTCCTCATGGAAACTCTGTGACACAGTTGCTACTACTCCTAATTTTAAACTGAGGGAACTGAAGCAGAGAGAGTTTAAGTAACCTGCCTAAGAATAGATCTTATTACCTGTTTGGGCCCCCATCTATCTCAGCACTCTGAGTCTTCTCCTTCTCCCTTTACCTCTCCTTCCTTCTTCTTCTTCTCTCTGCCTCCTTTTTCATCCATTATTAAGTGTTGCCAGTAAAATAAGGGTTTTATTAGGGGCAGGGAGTAAAGGAGACAGAGAAGATGGAACATTGATTATGACGGGGAAAATACTTAGGGGTCTGTGCAGGTACTCAGAGAAGAACGACAGGGAGCTAAGCGGGTGGTAAGGGGTTCTATGTGGCCCCAAGTTAGTCAGTGTCAGGAGTTCAGAGTGAGTTAATGACGAGTTGTTCCTTAAATTGTAGAAGAGAAAATTAGGTCAGTGGGGAGGTAAGGGTTGTGTCATGTTCAATTATTTATTAAAGAAAGAAAAATACGAGTTTTTAAAAGCTTACTGAAGAACACAACTGCCACTTCCATGCATGGAAAGCAAAAAAAAGTCCCTAGCTGCCCTCACGACTTTAACCTTTCGATGAGTAGTTTTCCAGGGTCAGCATGGAATCGCTCTTAGAAGTGCAGCCTCTGAGTGGGCCTCAGACCCCCAGCCCTTCCCAGCCCTGTGACCTTATGCAAGTACCTTAAGTTCTCTGGCTTCAGTTTCCTCCTCCATAAGATACAGATCATGATGGCCCACCACAGAGTCATATGAGATTTCATGTTAATTAGCAAATTTAGATAAAAGAGCTTATATAGTGCGCTATTAACTTTTTATAAAATGTAGATGTTCAAAACATGAATTTTTATCTGCAGTCTGGCACTCTATCAGAATATTGTACCTTGACCAAAATTTTCATTATCATGAACTTTTAGAGTTTCTATAGTACTCTTTAATGTTCTAGTTCATCATTGTTTACCTTTACATCTTAATTTCTATCAAAGCCCTAACCTTCTTGTTCATCTACCAAAGGGGTCTTAATTCTATTTTTTGCAGTGCACTAAAGCATACAATAATCATAATAATCACATAGAAGGTATTTGGGGGATCTAAAACTGAAAACCCTGGAGCTCATTCATAACAATGGCATGCCTCAACACTTACCCGTACACTAAAGCTCCTCAGTTTTGAATAAAGGATGAAAGACTTAGTTCCAGAGAAAGGAATGAATAAGGTGGAGGGCATTTTATTTTATTATCATCACTACCATTGTTTCTGTTGTCATTAGTCTAGTTTTGCCTCTGGTTCCTGCCAGGAGCCAAGCCCTGGGTGTGCCGTTCCATTTCAGCACCAGGACATTGAACAGCACCATTGTGAGTCCTCTTATGCTGTGGTTCCTAGTTAAATTTATGCTTAACCTCTGGCACTTTTCACAGAGGGGCCTTTCAGTCAAAACCAGACAAATTATAGAAAAACAGAGAGGAGAGTAATAAGAACATGTCCTGAATCAATGTGTAATAGTCTCAGTGATTTTTTTTTCCTTGAGTGGAAAGTAAATTACATACTGAACACATGAAGAGCATTCACACATCCAGACACTGATGATAGGTAGGTAAATACAGTCCTCATCTTTAAATAATATCATGATCCAAGAAACACTGAGCATAAAAAGATTCTTGAACATTGGATAGCTTTTCATTTTTTAAAATGTATTTGCAGCAGATAATTAGGTAAAATATTTTTTATATTACCTGGTTGGGACCCTGATGTCTACATTATTTCCCAATTTGTAAGCCACTTGTAATGCAGTTGACCCCACTACCTTTTGGATAGCTCTTCTGGATGCTGCTTTATCTATCTGGAACTGGGAAATCAAGTCAAACCCTATAGAAAGGGAACACAAAATAAAAAGCCTAAAGTGAGATTGGTTTTATTCCCTTCCACAACTTTCCCAAATAAAAGAAGACAACAGGTACATTTCTAGAAAGCACTCATTTTTCAATATGATACATTGCTACTCACCTGGTAAATCATCTTGGCCAATCCTGACCTTTGGACAAAGTTCATTTCCACCATTAGAATTTGAATTGACAGGGAACCCTGCAAAAGAGATGGCATGTCATCCTACCTCATCCCCTACCAGGGTCATTAGGATATGTCAAAAATAATAAGAGCTGAGCAACTATTTAAAGTACAAGATTGTACCGAACAACTGGCTTATAAGTAGTACATTTGGCTTTAACTCTACAACTCTGTGATTATAATTCATTTATATTTGGCCCGTCCTGGAAGGGAGGCAAGGCACAAAGTTGCTTTAATAAGTTTGCTGGGAGAATATTCCTTTTGGGGAAGTTAGGAATGTGCTCCTTTTGGAGCCAGATCTGTTCAGTGTTCTGAATGATGCACTGTCAGAAGCCTATTTGGAAAACTTCTGGTGGTTTGGGCTAGAAAATATTCCTTAAACACCACAAATTTTAGAATTCCTAAGAGAGTCCACAACACGGCTTGAGCCAGTTCAGTGGGACTTCTGGAGAGTGGAATTCTTAGGAATCTTTGTCAAATGAGGAGGGGTTTGGGCGAGTCTTGGGATTCACCAAGTTTAAGTAAAATTACAGAGAACACATTTAATTTCATAAATGTATTGGGAGATCAAATAAGGGTCCCAACTACACTTTTGCTAGCATCCTAAAAAGGAGGAAGTGTATGGAGAAAAGAGGCATGAGGAGCAGACCCTCAATTTGACGAGAAATCCTACAATTAAGTTGGGTGCTCCTTACATAGGGGAAGGTTGCAGGGAGGGAGCATTTGATCACCAGCACAGCAGGCTTCCTGTGACTGTCCCATCCCTGTGCCTTGCTGAGACTCCCCTGAAGACAGACAGATGGGCTTCCTAGGCTCCCAAGACTTCAGAAAAGCCTCTTCCAGTTATAGAGCTACGGCCCAGCCGTCGCAGTGCACCAAACGTACTTTTTACACATATGTACTCTTTACCCTAGGTTACTGGTCTCTGTCTAGCCACCCACCATCTGAACCAGGCCAGCACCAGGCTAGGCACTGGAGCACAGAGATTGGCTTTCCATCCAGCTGGGACCGCAGCCAGGACTTCTCCTCCACACCCAGCACTGCCCACAGAGAGCAGCCATAGAGAACACCCACAGCCTCAGCGGGGCTGAAGAGCGAGGGCGCGGAGGACCCCAGATGCCTCCCTCTGTCCTTACTCAGCCACGGTCCCACCCGAGCCTTTCTGGGAACAAGTGATGTTTCCGAATCTAGAAACTGTGGCCCTTACTTGGGCGACGCTTGACAGTCGCAGATGCCCAGGGTCCCAGGAAACTGCATACAAAGAAGAAAACTGGAATTTTCCTGTAAAAGAGAGAACAGAAGACTCAAACCAGAATCCGTCCTGATGGGGACTATTTTGACATTTTTAAATGTAGCAAACCTAATGAATGTATGTGCTCAAATCTCCGCATAGTTTATTTTTTCCATTTTGGCTTTGAAATCTTGAGAGATTTAATGAATTCTCACATTTCTATCACCCACCCTACAACACTCATGAGATCCTGTTTTTTCTCTTAAACTTTCTCCATCTCGATCTACCTCTCTTTCTATACCTATTTGCTTCTCTTTTATCTCAGTTTATCTGCCTGTCCATGTCAGTGGCTCTTTCTTTCTCTTTCTCTTTCTCTTCTGCCCCTTAAGCTCGCTCTCTCCCATCTGTCTCTCTGTGTGTCTCTCTCCTCTCCTCTCTCCCATCTCCCCTCACCTTCTCTCATCCTACCATCCTGCAAAAACATAGACTTTTGGCTCTGAGGGCCCCCAGCCCAGTCTCCCTGCCACTCTTTCTAGGATCAAAGTCTTACCAGATGTTCATTTTCCCAACCGGTTTTCTTTTGTTTCTGAGAGTCCCGGTGAAGAAGGGGCTGTAGGGGAGTCGGTGCTCCCCCAAGACCCCTGGACTGCCACCCCAGGACTGATGAGCTCCGGACCCAGCCTCGGTGTCTCCTGCCCGTGAGAGCTAAAAGCAAAGGGAGGGAACCAGAGGCATCGGGTGATACTTCGAAGCAAAGCAGAGGGAAGGGGTGGGGAGAGGCGGTCCTGTAAGCCCAGGGTGCGTCCCCCAAAGCTAACAGGAGGGATTAGCAAGGGAAAGTTTGCCGAAAATAAAAAAGTCAGGATGTGGAGAAATTCACCAGCAAACACCAGGCAGGCTGCTATAGGAATACAGGGGAAGCTTTTAGAAGTGCTATGGGAATACAGTGGGAGCTTTTAGAGGACCGAGGTCAAGAGGGGCCATTGGAAGGCAGAGATGTGGGGACTCCTGAGGGCCAGGCTGGAATCCCTGCTTTTCCTGAAGGCTCCTGTTTGTATGTCCTTGGGCAAATTACCTAATCTGTCAGTAACTCAGTTGCCTTCACTGCAAAATGGGTTGAATATGGTCATCTAAAACAATTGATTTGTCTTGTGAATTAAAGAAGATAGCAAACCAGAGAGTCTAATGCCGGCTCGGGAGAACACTCACTGTTCCCCATCAGCAGCACCATTACAGCGAACATTTCTCTATGCGGCCCCCTCCGATGCCAAGGCCTGAAGCCTGATGACGTTTCCTACAGTACCACACGGCAAGACTGGAATCGTTCCTGTTCCATAAAGGAGACAACTAGAAACGGAGTGACTTGTATCTTGTTCAAGGTCACGCAGCTAATTACTCGATACATGTGAGCTCTCTGTACTTCATGGCTGGAAATCTTGATAAAATGTAACATCAAACCCCAGAGTTCATACTTCTTAAACTCTGTAACTGCTGGACCTGAGCAGAATATCCTTGGAAATAAGCCATATAATCTCCTCTATAAACAAGCTGAGAAAAAGTTACAGAGAGTACAGACCTGGACAGAGAGAGATTTTTATCAACACCTTGTCACACATGCCCACCCTTTCTCCAGAACCCGAGCACCTTGAGAAAGAGCCCGTACCCCACCCACTCGGGATGGCCCGCTTCTGGCCCCATCTTGGATGACAGAAGCGTCCGACTTTCAGGATCAAAAGATCCAGTGATCTTAACAAACCATGGTGTCTAGCGTAAAATAGTTTTGCTTCCTTGAAATTTATTTAATTTTTAAATTAACGTTTTTTTGCAAAATAACAGTATTGCTTATCTTTGGTCTCTTTTCAAAAAAAAAATCCTCTTCTGCCTCCTTTGGCTTACTGGAGAGTTCGCCTTGACGAGCTGAGAACTAGGCAGACTTGAACACCCCCACCATTTGTCCCTCATTCCTTTTCTACTCTTGACTTACCTCTTGGAGTCTTGTCTCCTCCTGGCATAGGGACACCCACGCCTCATGTCCTTTGGGGCTTTCCACAAGGCCCTGTCATTCTTCCACCTGTCAAAATTGTGATTCCCAAGGGCAGCCATTTTGGCTGAATCACAGAATTACATAAGGTCCCAGCCTAGGTTACTCTGATAAGGGGACCAGGGCTCATTGGAATAGAGCCGTTTATGAACCCACAGAACTGAACCTCCGATGGTGGGACTTTGGAGGAGAAACTGCAGCAGTGAACACCCCCCCGGCAACCTGGGATCAGAGTTTGCCAGCCCTACATCCATAGGGAAGGGGGCGCTTTCCAAAGACACTGTCCCCACTGCAGTTCTTTATTTCGAACATGCTCCTCTGATATTATTTACTCTGGAAAGAAAGGAGGCAGATTTTCCTATGTGATTAAGTATTTGAGAAATCCTTTGGTTAAGTGTTTTGGAGATCTCTGCTTTTGCCCCCTTCATCCCCCCACTTGGAAGAGTCCTCTACGGCTAGAATCTGAAGTCAAGTGAGGGGGGCTTTTTAATAAAAGATTAAAGAATAATGAAAATAGGTTTGCTTATAAGTGGTTTGGCTTCTTCCCAGCTTGGCAGTTTTCTTTAAGATGGTCAAGAGCAAGCAACAGCTTTATTTGAAAAAGAATGTAAGCCTAGATGAACAAGATATTTTTAATCACATACACACACACACATTTAAGGACATTTTTTTCTTCTCCTTCCACCACCATTCTCTATTAATCACACATCCTGACATGGCACTGGACTCTCAGGAGAGTAGGACAAACCCCACACTATTCCGGTCTGGGTCAGGTCATACCCTAAAATCATAGGCACATAAGCTTTTTTATCATTAATACCATTCTCTCTGTTTACATAACAGTTCTTTTCCTGAAAACCACGTGGAAAAGGGATCTGGTCAATCATATCACATTGCAGATGCACTAAGCTTGACATTTACAATGATCCGTTTTGAAAACAGAAAGGCATTTTGTTTTTTAATTTTGGTATCGTTAATGTACAATCACTTGAACAACATTATGGTTACTAGACCGCCTATTATCAAGTCCCCCCACATATCCCACTACAGTCACTGTCCATCAGCGTACTAAGATGCTATTGAGTCACTACTTGTCTTCTCTATAAATACTGCCTTTCCCATGTCCCCACCGCTGCATTACATGTGCTAATCGTAATGCCCCTTTTTCCCCCTTATCCCTCCCTTCCCACCCATCCTCCCCAGTCCCTTTCCCTTTGGTAACTGTTAGTCCATTCTTGGGTTCTGTGAGTCTGCTGCTGTTTTGTTTTTTCAGTTTTTTCTTTGTTCTTACACTCCACAGATGAGTGAAATCATTTGGTACTTGTCTTTCTCCACCTGGCTTATTTCACTGAGCATAATACCCTCTAGCTCCATCCGTGTTGTTGCAAATGGTAGGATTTGTTTCCTTCTTATGGCTGAATAATATTCTATTGTGTATATGTACCACTCTTCTTTATCCATTCATCTACTGATGGACACTTAGGTTGCTTCCATTTCTTGGCAACTGTAAAAAGTGCTGTGATAAACATAAGGGTGCATATGTCTTTTTCAAACTGGGCTGCTGCATTTTAGGGTAAATTCCTAGGAGTGGGATTCCTGGGTCAAATGGTATTTCTATTTTGAGTTTTTTGAGGAACCTCCATACTGCTTTCCACAATGGTTGAACTAGTTTACATTCCCACCAGCAGTGTAGGAGGGTTCCTTTTCTCCACATCCTCCCCAATATTTGTTGTTGTTTGTCTTTTGGATGGCGGCCATCCCTACTGGTGTGAGGTGATATCTCATTGTGGTTTTAATTTGCATTTCTCTGATGATTAGCGATGTGGAGCATCTTTTCATGTGCCTGTTGGCCATCTGAATTTCTTCTTTGAAGAAGTGTCTATACATATCGTCTGCCCATTTTTTAATTGGCTTATTTTCTTTTTTTTTGTTGAGGTGTGTGAGCTCTTTATACATTTTAGATGTCAACCCCTTATCAGATACATCATTTATGAATATATTCTCCCATACTGTAGGATATGTTTTTGTTCTACTGATGGTATCCTTTGCTGTACAGAAGCTTTTTAGTTTGATATAGTCCAACTTGTTCATTTTTGCTTTTGTTTCCCTTGCCCAGGGAGATATGTTCATGAAGAAGTCACTCATGTTTATGTCCAAGAGATTTCTGCCTATGTTTTTTTCTAAGAGTTTTATGGTTTCATGACTTACATTCAGGTCTTTGATCAATTTTGAGTTTACTTTTGTGTATGGGGTTAGACAGTAATTCAGTTTCATTCTCTTACATGTAGCTGTCCAGTTTTGCCAACACCAGCTGTTGAAGAGGTTGTCATTTCCTCATTGTACATTCATGGCTCCTTTATCGTATATTAATTGACCATATATGCTTGCGTTTATATCTGGGCCCTCTATTCTGTTCCACTGGTCTAGGGTCTGTTCTTGTGCCAGTACCAAATTGTCTTGATTACTGTAGCTTTGTACTAGAGCTTGAAGTCAGGGAGTATAATTCCCCCTGCTTTATTCTTCCTTCTCAGGATAGCTTTGGCTATTCGGGGTCTTTTGTGGTTCCATATGAATTTTAGAACTATTTGCTCTAGTTCATTGAAGAATGTTGTAGGTATTTTGATAGGGATTGCATTGAATGTAGATTGCTTTAGGCAGAATGGCCATTTTGACAATATTAATTCTTCCTAGCCAAGAGCATGGGATGAATTTCCGTTTATTAGTATCCTCTTTAATTTCTCTTAAGAGTGTCTTGTAGTTTTCAGAGTATAGTTCTTTCACTTCCTTGGTTAGGTTTTTTCCTAAGTATTTTATTCTTTTTGATGCAACTGTGAATGGAATTGCTTTCCTGATTTCTCTTTCTGCTAGGTCACCATTAGTGTATAGGAATTCAACAGATTTCTGGGTATGAACTTTGCATCCCGCAACTTTGCTGAATTCCGATATTAGATCTAGTAGTTTTGGAGTGGATTCTTTAGGGTCTTTTATGTACACTATCATGTCATCTGCAAACAGGGACAGTTTGACTTCTTCCTTACCAATCTGGATGCGTTTTATTTCTTTGTGTTGTCTGATTGCCGTGGCTAGGACCTCCAGAACTATGATGAATAAAAGTGGGGAGAGTGGGCATCCTTGTTTTGTCCCTGATCTTAAAGGAAAAGCTTTCAGCTTCTCGCTGTTAAGTATAATGTTGGCTGTGGGTTTGTCATATATGGCCTTTATTATGTTGAGGTACTTGCCCTCTATACCCATTTTGTTGAGAGTTTTTATCATGAATGGATGTTGAATTTTGTCGAATGTCTTTTCACCATCTATGGAGATGATCATGTGGTTTTTGTCCTTCTTTTTGTTGATGTGGTGGATGATGTTGATGGATTTTCGAGTGTTGTACCATCCTTGTATTCCTGGGATGAATCCTACTTGATCATGATGGATGATCTTTTTCATGTATTTTTGAATTTGGTTTGCTAATATTTCATTGAGTATTTTTGCATCTATGTTCATCAGGGATATTGGTCTGTAATTTTCTTTTTTTGTCGTCTCTTTGCCTGGTTTTGGTATTAGAGTGATGTTGGTCTCATAGAATGTGTTTGGGGGTATACTCTCCTCTTCTACTTTTTGGAAAACTTTAAGTAGGGTGGGTATTAGGTCTTCACTAAATTTTGGATAAAATTCAGCAGTGAAACCATCTACGCCAGGGGTTTTGTTCTTAGGTAGTTTTTTGATTACCATTTCAATTTTGTTGCTGGTAATTGGTCTATTCAGATTTTCTGTTTCTTCCTGGGTCAGCCTTGGAAGGTTTTATTTTTCTAGAAAGTTGTCCATTACTTCTAGGTTTTCTAGTTTGTTACCACATAATTTTTCTTAGTATTCTCTCATAATTCTTTGTATTTCTGTGGTGTCCATAGTGATTTTTCCTTTCTCATTTCTGATTCTGTTTATGTGTGTAGACTCTTTTTTTCTTGATAAGTCTGGCTGTGGGTTTATCTATTTTGTTTATTTTCTCGAAGAACCAGCTCCTGCTTTCATTGATTCTTTCCATTGTTTTATTCTTCTCAATTTTATTTATTTATGCTTTAATCTTTATTATGTCCCTCCTTCTACTGACTTTGGGCCTCATTTGTTCTTCCTTTTCTGCTTCATTAATAGTGAGTTTAGACTGTTCATTTGGGATTGTTCTTCTTTCATGAGGTAGGCCCGTATTACAATATTTTTCCCTCTTAGCACAGCCTTCGCTGTGTCCCACAGATTTTGTGGTGTTGAATTATTGTTGTCATTTGTCTCCATATACTGCTTGATCTGTTTTTATTTGGTCATTGATCCATTGATTATTTAGGAGCATGCTATTAAGACTCCACGTGTTTGCGGGCTTTTTCGTTTTCTTTGTGTAATTTATTTCTAGTTTCATACCTTTGTGATCTGAGAAGCTTATTGGTACAATTTCAATGTTTTTGAATATACTGAGGCTCTTTTTGTGGCCTAGTATATAATCTATTCTTGAAAATGTTCCATGTGCAGTTGAGAAGAATGTGTATCCTGTTGCTTTTGGATGGAGTGTTCTGTAGATGCCCGTTAGGTCCATCTGTTCTAATATGTTGTTTAGTGTCTCTGTCTCTATTTATTTTCTGTCTTGTTGATCTGTCCTTTGGAGTGAGTGGTGTGTTGAAGTCTCCTAAAATCAATGTATTGCATTCCATTTCCCCGTTTAATTCTGTTAGTATTTGTTTCACATATGTAGGTGATCCTGTGTTGGGTACATAGATATTTATAATGGTTATATCCTCTTGTTGGACTGACCCTTTTATCATTATGTAATGTCCTTCTTTGCCTCTTGTGACTTTCTTTGGTTTGAAGTCTATTTTGTCTGATACAAGTACTGCAACTCCTGCTTTTTTCTCACTATTAGTTGCATGAAATATCTTTTTCCATCCCTTTACTTTCAGTCTGTGTATGTCTTTGGGTTTGAAGTGAGTCTCTTGTAGGCAGCATATAGAAAGGTCTTGTTTTTTTATCCATTCAGTAACTCTGTCTTTTGATTGGTGCATTCAGACCATTTACATTTAGGGTGATTATTGATAGGTATGTACTTATTACCATTGCAGACTTTAGATTCATGGTTACCAAAGGTTCAAGGGTAATTCCCTTACTATCTAACAGTCTAATTTAACTCACTTGTATGCTATTACAAACACAACCTAAAGCTTCTTTTTTTTCCTCCTTTTTCTTCCTCCTCCGTTCTTTGTATGCTATGAATCATATTCTGTACTCTTTGTCTATCCCTTGGGTGACATCTGTTTAGCCTTAGGAATACTTCCATCTATAGGAGTCCCTCCAAAATGCACTGTAGGGGTGGTTTGTGGGAGGCAAATTGTCTCAGCTTTTGCTTATCTGAAAATTGTTTAATCCCTCCTTCAAATTTAAATGATAACCAGGTAGAGTATTCTTGGTTCAAGGCCCTTCTGCTTCATTGCATTAAATACATCATGCCACTCACTTCTGGCCTGTAAGGTTTCTGTTGAGAAGTCTGATGATAGCCTGATGGATTTTTCTTTGTATGTGATTTTTTTCTCTCTCTAGCTGCTTTTAAAAGTCTGTCTTTATCCTTGATCTTTGCCATTTTAATTATTATATGTCTTGATGTTGTCTTCCTTGGGTCCTTGTGTTGGGAGATTTGTGCACCTCCATGGCTTGAGAGACTATCTCCTTCCCCAGATTGGGGAACTTTTCAGCAGTTACCTCCTCAATAACACTTTCTATCCTTTTTTCTCTCTCTTCTTCTTCTGGTACCCCTATAATGTGAATATTGTTCCGTTTGGATTGGTCACACAGTTCTCTCAATATTCTCTCTTTCTTAGAGATTCTTTTTTCTCTCTGTGCCTCAGCTTCTTTGTATTCCTCTTCTCTAATTTCTATTCCATTTACTGTCTCCTCGTCTACATCTAATCCTCTTTCAAATCACTCCATTGTATGTTTCATTTCAGATATGGAATTTCTTAATGAATGAGTCTCTGACTTCAAATCGTTCCTGAGTTCTTGAATATTTTTCTGTGCCTCCATAAGCATGTTTATAATTTTTATTTTGAACTCTCTTTCAGGAAGATTGGTGAGTTCAGTTTCTGGGGTTTTTGAGATTTTGGTCTGAACCATGTTCTTTTGACGGTTCATATTTCTGTGTGGTGCCCACTAGTGCACAGAAACTCCAGTCTCTGGAGCTGCTGAGCCCCTAGAGTGAGGTTGTGAGTCATAGGGGAGCAGAGCTGGTGCCTGGGGGGAGGAAATATCTGTTCCTGCTTACTGTCTGCAGTGCCTATCTCCAGTGTCAGAGCCAGTGGGCCAAGCATACAGGTGTAAGCCTCTGTGCTTTGCGTCTCTACCTGTTGTAGGTGGGGCCTCCCTCTGGCTGGCCAGATGCCTGTGCAGTGACTGCGGTTATGCGAGCAGGTGCCTGCAGGCCAGTAGGAAGGCTCGCAGGCTGTGTGTCACAGTGGGGGGCCTCGGGGCTGAGTAGGCAGCCAGGGGTATGGAGCACCTGAAGCTCCTCAAAGTTCCCAACCAGCTGGGCAGAGCGCACCCAGACAACCTTGTCCAGCTCTCCCTTCTCCCATACAGCAAGCTCCGTGAAAACCCCGCCCCTTCAGCAGCCCCCTGGCTGCTAGGAAGCCTCTCATGCTCCCTGCCTTTCCTCTGACACAGAGCGGCTGGGTGTGGATCCTGTCCTCCACATATGGCTGGAATGTCAATTTCTCAAGCACTCCGCCTGTCCGAGCTCCGCAACGCCCAGAGCACCACACTCTGTAGGCTTCCAGTCACAGATCATATCTCCAGGGCTAGGTGTCCAGCAGTCCCAGGCTTCCACCCCCTCCCCGCTTTATTTCTCTTCCTCCCGACGGTGAGCTGGGGTGGGGGAAGGGCTTGGGTCCTGCCGTATTAAGGCTTTCGTACGTTACCCTGTTTCGTGAGGTTTGCTCTGTTTGTGAGGTCTGTGTGCAGTCTGGTGCAGCCTTCTTTCTTGTTGCTGTTTTAGGGTTAGTTGTATTAATTAACTATATTTTTGTACTCTGTGGTTTTGGTAGGAGTTCTCCGTGTCACCTCTCACGCTGCCATCTTGAATCTTCAGAAAGGCATTTTCTACTGAAGAAGTACACTTTTGTTCATCCTTACTAACCCCTCTCCACCCCACAGAACACTCACTGCTCCGCACACCATGCACACTGATCCTTCCCTTTCTATACATCCAGAATTTTACCTATGATTAAATCAGGGGACATCATCACAGATAGTTTTTTCTTAATCATCTCCTTTCTTTCATTTGTTTGCTCATTCAACAAACACGTACTGAATGGCTCTGCATACCCAGTATCCACCACTCCTAGCAAGTGCTGGGAGTTGAGACAGAAAGCATGAAGAAGCAGATGCTTTTTCTCCTTGTCCTGGGGAAGCTCGTGGCCCAGTGGGGAAGCCCAACAGGAAAATGACAGCAAAATAGTGAGGAAAAGAGGCTGTAGCATCAACTGAGAATGAGTATGAACTCAGTCCAGGAGCATCTGGAAACTTTTCAGGAAGGAGATGAAATCTTAAATGATAAAGAGAAGTCTGCCAAGAAAACAAATGGATACAGTGTTTTGGGGGCAGAAGAAATAGCAGGTACCATGACAAAAAGGTAAAAGACAACATTTCAGGAGACTCAAATTTAGTTCAACAACTCTTTCATTTGGTAAATATTTATTGGTGACTTGTCTACCATGAGCCCTGAACTGATCTCACACAAAGAAACAAGGAGAAAGACCAGGTCCCTGTGTTCAAGGAGCTTCCACGCTGGTGGGGAGACAGATGCCAAATACATTTACAAGAATAAACAAGATAATTTCAGTTGGAACTGTTATTTCTTTTTTAAATATGAATGAAGACAATGCGTGCTAAAGAAAGGCAGGGCTCATTCAGAGGCTGATCACGATTGAGGGGTCAGGGAAGGCTCCCCTTAGATGGCAAATGTTGATTCAGACTGGATGAGAATAAAGAGGGAAGACTGATAAAGCAGATTGGAAAAGGCGTGGGAGGGCAGCCAGCAGAACTATCTGGTTTCAAGCTTGAGCGGCTGAGTAGATGGTGATGATGTCTTCTGAAATGCCGTGGAGTTGGAGGTGACTAGGGGATCTTGAAAACCTTTGAAAAGTTTTATTCTGGCTGTCAAGGGAACTTGGTGAAAAGTTTGAGGTTAAGTCACTTTTTAGGTGTCCCTCCAGAAAGATAATTCTGGTATTGCTTAAGGGATGAATTGAATGGATCTGATAACTGTGCTTACACATACATAACTGAACAAAAGTTTCAGAAGACAATACTTACCCACGTAAATGTGGTGTACTCTGTTTTCTGTTTTATCCAACTTCATTTCTTAGTGATGATGGCCAACTCAGTAAACTGACTTCAGGACCAGCTAATAGGGTGCAACCCATGGTTTTAAAAATACTGGATTAGAATACAATGGGCCCAAGGAAGGCCGAGAGAGATCTCTGCTCTTGTTTCCTGGGGTGGGGTACCACAGCGGGGACACACCATGAAACGCATCGAATAGTAGGACACATTCCTTAGTTGTGACAAACTGTATTTTTTTTAAGTATTCTTTTGAAGTGAAATTGCCACGAACTTTTAAAATTGATTAAAGATGCCATGACTACCATATTCAATTATGTTATAGATTAAAACAAAGAAGAGGGGCTTTAAAAACTAACTTCCTAATAGCATCTAGTTTTGAGCTTTCTTCTGTCTATCTTGTCTTTAAACATAAAGGACCTAAAATGCCTAGTGGCACATACCAGTTGTGTGAGGATGCTGCAAATTAGCCACAGCTAGAGGCTGAAATATATCACAGAACTCTGGCTGAGAGGCTGATTAACAATCAGAGAGCTGCTAAACCTAGGACTTCCATGGGTTTGCTTTGGGTTCAATTTAAGTGTAAAGAAATTCCACCACAATCAAAGCTCTATTTTTAAGCTGCTTATTTTGGTTCGATACTGGTAATTGTAGCCTGATCATATGTAGCAAGCAAATAGAGCCCCAGGATGACAGCCATTTCTCTCAAATTACTCAAATAAATGTGTTCTCGCCAGGGACCCTCAATACAAGAATGTGTTATTTAACATCCACTCCACCCCACCCCCAAGCTTTCCAGCATCTTACTTTTGCTTCCTGTAAACTATGAGCACTTCCATTTCCCCAAGGAAGAGACAAATCAGTTCCCCTCCATGGCCCACGTGCTTCCAATACATGGTGCTTCCTGCTCTTGTTTGTGGGGTCAATCCTCTCCTCCACCTCTGGTTTCTTCCAATAAACCTCACATACTGTCCATCTGGGGTGGAGTAAAGCCTCCTTTTCTTTCTAACAGTGGCTCCCAAAGCTACAGTAGAATTGCCTGAATGGCTTGTTGGACACACACACCGCTGGGCTCCACCCCCAGTTTCTGATTCAGGAGATTTAAGTTGGGTCTGAGAATTACATTTCTAACAAACTCCTGGGAGATGCTGGCCTAGTGAGAAATGCTGCTCAGAAGGTAATATTTCCAAGCTGTTTAGCTCTCCCTCCTTTTAACAACTGACATTGACTTGCAGACTGTGTTCAGGAAGTTTTTGTAGAATAAACTTTTAAAGTTATTATCAGTTGAACCCCTAAGACCTAATGGGAATTTGGTGGTCATGAAAAAAAAATGGAGCTAATTTCCTCACTGTATATGTATTAAAGACATTTATTGGGCAGAATGAAGTACAGAAACTCACACCTTCCCTTCTGCACTATTATCATTTATCAACCAAAACACAGAAAGTGTGCTCCGGAATTCCATGTTACTCTTTATCAGAAAAATACAGAAAATGTAGAAATAGCTTTGATTCTGAAATCACGCTTTCTCTTTTATGAAAGAACCCTTAAGTGGACACTGTTTTATGTTGCCTCCTGTGAAATTTTTACATGCCTCTACTAGCTTTCACATTCTGGGAAAATGTTTTGTTGCCAGTGGGTGGCAGTGTCATCCTGAAATTGGAAACCTAACTTAAGGAATCACCTAGAACTTGATTTTGTCTTTAAAAAGTAGATAACTTAGTTTTCATGCAAATAGTCCATTCTTGGTTCTTTTCCATATATATACATTGAAATATTATCATTGAATCCACTTTAGAGTTGCTCTTAGAATAAATGTGCAAATACAGTGCATTCTGATTATTCAGAAGGTCTATTGTAGGTGAAAGACACTAACTGAACAATTAAATTTCACTCTGCCCCAGTAAGGGACCATCCACTTCAGCCTCCCCCACCACTACTGTCTGAGCCTTATAGACAGCCAGGGCCATCGCCAAGGTTAAGGGTGTGGGCTCTGGAGTCAGATGACTTGGGTTCAAATCTCAATGCTCCCACTTTCCTAGCTGGGAGACCCTGAGGAGGTAACTAACCCCCTTGTGACTCAGTTTCCTCATCTGCAAATATGAAAAATAAAAGTACCTACTGATAGGTTTAAGGATGAAACTTAAGTGGTGCCTGGAACACAATACATTTTTGCAATAAATTGATTTGTTACTATAACTCTTGTCTATCCACTAAATTCTCCCACACAACCCCACTCTGCTGCGGTCAGTGGTGCCCACTTCAGACTCCTTAGAAAAGAAGGATAGGGCTTCCCTAGAGGCTAAAAACTCTCAAACAATATCCAACTACTGGAAAATGCACCTATACATATCGAAGTAAATCCACCGAGAGCCCTCTCCTCCCACGTTCACATCTTTGGTTATTTGCTACCCTGTATGATTCTATAAAACAGCGCTTAATAAGCCCTCTAAGCCCACCCCAGCATCAGGAAGACCTTCTCTCTCATAATGCTGAATGGTTCTTCAAGCATGTTATCATCGTAACCTGATTTGCACCTCACAACAATCCAAGACAGATGTGACCATCCTGTTCTCCTGATGAAGAAACAAGTGAAGAGGCGAGACACCTGCACGAGTCCATGGTTACTAGGTGAAAAAAGAGGTGCCCCAGGCTGTTGACTGCACCTTGGGCAGATGCACAGGAAGGGCAACTCCATCCGTTGCCGCAGAAACAGTGAAACAGCTGCTTACAAAAATACATGCATATAAACACACACACACATGTATATAATTGGTTTCTTCATTTTAGAAGTAATCTGTGAACATTATAGAAAAGCAGAAAATACATAGAAAACAGAAAAAAATCGTCATTGAGACAAGTTACTATTCACATTGGGATGTTTTCTTCCAGTCCTTTTTCTATGCACAAGGTGTGGTCATGCTCTACATAGTTTTACAGCTTCTGTGAATGACACCACCTCAAGTACTCACACGTTTCCTTTCACAAGGTTTAAATGCCATGGCTTCGCATACAAAGTAAATAGCACAGTCCGCATAAAGAACTCTGCCTTGAAGATTACGGGCTTGAGTTCCAGCTGCTATAACCTTGCAGGAGAAAACAACGATAGAGAAAGAAACATTTGAGTAACTGGAGGGAGTCTTCCAGCAGCTTGTGGTTTTTGAAAGACATTCTTTTTTCTCACCCAAAGCATGTGGGACTGTAAACTCACAAACCATCCGAATAACCACAAAGCAGCAGAGGCCCGGAAGGGCAACCACCGAGAGGCCCTGCCTGCTACCGTAGCTGCATTTCAAATAGTCCTCAAGCCGTGATTAATGCCAGGAATCGCCCTGGCTGGCTGGGGGCGGGTGATGAAGAACCTTTGTTCTTAGGGCTGAACTGGGAGCCCTCGGGCGCTGCCGGGCGGTAGCAGTGATGCAGTCAGTGATCCCAGCAGTTGGTGGCACAGAGGGGCCCGCGGGGGTGGGGAGGTAGCCCTGGAGCACCGAGGCCGGGACCGCCGGTCCCCCCACCCCTGAAGCTGGCTTGGCCGAGGACTTCGCCAGGGCTTCCAGGGCGTTTTCTAGAAGCACAAGGAAGAAGTGGGAGAAGGGCCGCCTCTACTGTGCCAGGAGCTGTGCTGCACACTGAAAAAAGAAGTCACCCTTCTAATAGACACAACCCATTGTTGCCGTTGAACAGATGACGTGCGTGAGGCTCAAAGACGGCAGATAACTTGCTAGGGCAAACTGCAGACATCAGGGCAGAGCTAAGCTTGGCTTCATCCGACCCCGGTGTCCGTGTTCTTCCTGTGCTTGGTTGTTCTGGGTGCACGCCTGCACACGCTGGCTCACACATGCCACACACAAAAAGCTTAAGAACGTTTTCCATTTTGCTGCGCCCCTAATCTTTCATAATCATAAGTCTCAGGCTGAGAACTCCTGCAAAGAGGGGGAAGAAGTTGCCCGCTGTGCTGACCCCCCGGCTCGGGGCCCTGGCCACTGAGCCACGTAAAGGTCTTCCTTACCGGTGCTCTGCTGAAAGTGGCAAACAGTGGTAGTAAGGGTCTTTTCTGTATTGGCCTGTGGGTCTATCCATTATCAAAATTTGCCTCACATTTTAAACTCTGACGGGTTAGGGAGCTCGATTATTTATAATCTCTCCCACACTTCTGTTATGACCTATTGTGACCATCATTTGGCATTTTCCTTGGCAGTGAAAACTTCAACCACTGTGTTTAAAGCATAGTGCTGAGTACTAAGGACACTTTCAGAGCCACGTAATGTCTTATCTGCCCTCAAGAAAGGATATACCACACACACACACACAGACACACACACACACACCCCAAAACTGTGAAGTAACTTTTGGCCAAACAGGACCTCCAAAGGAAACTAAGTAGACAGAAAGGCAAAAGTAACCAATACCTTTCAGAAGGATTTGAAAGAATTTCACAAAAGTGACATTTTACCTTGACCTTAAGGAATGAATCATATTTTACAGACAGAGAAGGGCAGAAAGGGTTACAGGGCAGCAGAATATGAGAACAAAACCTCGGAGCCCTGGTAATGCATGGAGTGTATTTAATTATGGAGAAGCCATGACATAACTTTTTGAAAAGAGTTGTGTGTCATCGTTAACCCAGCGGTTGAGAAAATTAGTATCTTTATACTACATTGGTGAATAAATAAATAATGGATCTAACAATGTTTGTGACTATCTTATGTTAGGCTGCCTATCACAATAATATTTTGCTAATGAAAAACAAATCGGCCATCCATTTTCTAAAGTGGAAAACATGGAGATAAGAGTTTCAATTGTAGAGTGGCACAGTTCTAGAAGAACCTCTTTGTTGTCTGTAAAAGATGCTGTTTGCAGATTCCATCAAAACATAAGGAATGCCAGGGGCCCTGAGACCAGCAGGCAGAGTCTTTACCAGGCCACAACAAGGTATATGCTATCGCTTCAATGACAATTCATCCGTTTCCACTAATACAGGTAATAGGCTCCAAAGCTTGCCTAAAGTCAGGTGCCAGGAGAGCTGGATGGCATAAGCAGTTAGCAATGCCTTCCTTTTCTTGCAGAAAAGCTGATCGGTAAATAAAGATATACACTACTTAAAAAAATAAAGGTTCAAGGGACTCTTGGGTGCACACTCAGCTTCAGGCTGCGAGAGTGAAGGCACAGAGCCAGGAATGGGAGATGTGTTACAGGCACGAAAAAAGATTTGAAATTGAAGTTGCTATGAACAGTGAAATCAGCTCTCAAGTGGAACTCAAAAGGCAAACAGGGAAAAATGCAGAGTGTAGCTGGAGCAGCTCCAATGGAAATCAGCATGCCCATGGTGTATTTCCTAAAACCTATTCAGTCAAGTAGAACAAAACAGTAAAGAAACAGTAAAAGAACACCAATGACCTAGAATTACTGGCCTCACCAAGCATAACCTGCTGCAGAGGGTTGGTTTTGGAAGCAGCTGTAGAGAAATTGCACCTCCACAAGGCATTCAGCACGGTGGACAGTCCATCAAGCTTTGTTATCTGACCAGGCGCTGTTGAAAGCCAGAAGAATGTGTAAAAGTTTTTACAAGAATCACAGAGTAACCAGTAGAAATCTGTCCCTTGGTATAATATTGGGAAATGTCTTTTGGCTACAAATGTGTACCATAAAAAAAAACGTGTCCATAAATACACACTATACATGCAGAAAGCAAAAAAAAAATAACTTCAGTGTTATAGCAAGAGACTAAATAATAGACCTTTGGTGTGTTATTGTGGGCAGTTATTTAAAAAGAAAAAAACCCACCACATTAGTTGACCTTCATTGGACTACAAATAACCATAAAAAGTCTTTTTTAAGAAACTGAAGGATTACAAAAAGCCTCCAGGTGTTTGCTGTGGGGCCTACAGAGCCCACCATATTCATACCTATTGCTCTGTGGCCAGCGCTGTACTGGCAACAAATTCAGCTATAATTGGTACAGTTGCGATGTATGTGTTTCCTTTCAAAATAAATGCTTTATGCCAAATCTAAGGGGTGCTGTTTTCTCAAATGAGAAATAGTGAAACTAATTTTAATAGAAGACTTTTCATGTCCTCGATCTTCCAAACCATCATGCATCTTCTCTCTGCCGATGCTCCGGCGTGCCCTTCCAAGGCTTGCTGCCAAGCTTCCTATTCTACAAAGCTCCTCTGCACCTCTCCTGGTGTTCTACATTCTGATCTCTCATAGGAAAAGCTATTGACCTAAAGGTGTGTAACACTCAGCTTCACAAGCAGGAGAACGGCAAGAGAAAACAGGGGCATCTGAAACCAGATGGCTCGGACTTGAGGCTTCCTTGTCCCACCACCATGTGTCTTTTCCTTACTCTTGTAACCACTGAGCCTCTTTCCTCTTCTGCCCAGTGAGGACTTCCTTAGAGGCTCACTGAGCTAATCCATGTGCGAGAGCTTTGCAAATTATAAAGTACGCTACAAGGGTAATTATTGTCCCAGAAATACTAGAGAGTGCCTGTTATATGCAGGGCACAGTTTTGAGCACTGTGTAATAATCACAATTGAAGACAATTCCCAACTCTCAAGAACCTTCAAATGCAGTTGAAAAGTGAAGATGTACCTTAATAATTAAAATGCAGAGTAGTAAATAGCAAGTGCCTTAAGCAATACACCCCAGGACTCCAAGTCAGTTTGACAAACATCCATGAAACAAGCTCTTGAGATACCAAGTCAGACACAGTGGGTCACTGTCACCTGTCCAGCAGGAAGGACAGACACCAGCAATGCCAGTACAAGGCAGGTGATGAAAAACACTGTCAAGAAGATGCTTACAAGATGCTTACTAGGCCTGAATTAGGTCTGGGTAGATAGACCAAAAGGCTTAGGCTGGATGCCAAGGACAAACTTTGACAGGAGGTATCAGAGCTTAAAATGTCTTTTCAAAAACTGGGTTTTTATTTTCAGAAAAAACGTTAAAAGAACCAAATCCGGCATCGGATTGACCAGCACTGTCAGGCAGCTGGATGCTGGGAAGAAGGAGGGGGTGCCCTGGAGATGCGGCAGAGCTGGGAAAGCACCCTGGCAGGAGACGGATGGTCAGTCAGCATGTCTGCAAGTCCACAGCAAAAACCTACTCACGATGGGGGGAAAAGAGAAGAGTGTCAGCAGAGGCTCAGGAGCTGAGGCAGTGGTTAGAGGAGGACAGGATCTAGCAGAAGGTTTTCTTGCTTGTTTGTTTTAAGATAATAATTAAAAAATAACAATTGTGTGGTGTTTAATCCATGCTGGGCACTGTTGTAAGCGTTTTACCTACATTATCTCATTTAATGGCCAGCCTCCATAAGTGGTAGTTGCTATTACCCCCCCATGGTGCTGAGAAAACCGAGATGGGGGAGAGCTGACCACATGCTAAGTGGAGGGGGAGGAGCCAGAGCAGAGAGATTGACAAGAGGGTGGTTACAGGATCATCGTTTTCCTTTCTGCATTGCTCTTGAGCTCCTAACTTCTCGACAGGAGGTGTCACTGTCTTCATAATAAAAAAAAAACTAGCCAATATAAAAATAGGGATTTATATTGTCTTTAAATGATTCTTTATTTCTTCTATGGAAAAATAAGCTCTCCAGTAAGAGAGCTAGCTCCCTGAGAGTAGGAATGGTGCCTCTGCCTCCTGTCCCCCATCTCCTGCTGCATACACACCTGTGTGTGTGTCTTTCAAAAGGAACAAAATTTAACCCAATCAAACCCAGGCCCTTGTTAACACTGCCCCAGATTTAGCTTTCCATATGCCAACTACCCTGTATTATTATCCTTAAGCACTTGTAGGATCTGCTCTTAATTCTCTTTCCTCCTGTCTTCCCTTTCCATTGTCCCATTTCCCGCCACCACTACTTAGGGACCTTAGAAAATAGGGAGGCTCCTCTGGGGCCAGAGGACAGATTTCTTCATTGTCGGCTTTTGGTTTTCCTGTGTTGGGGATTCACAATGTTTCCCCGGGAATAAGGTAATAATTTGAGCATACTATCATTTTTGTTTCCTTCTCATTGTCATAAACTGTTATAAATTGAATTTCAGTCATTTGCATTCAGTCTTCAACTAACGTAGCTTTTCCATAATGTACTAATTTTTTTAAGTTTGTTTCTGTTTATTTAAGGGAAGAGAAGCAGAAATGGCATTTTCCCCTCTACTGTGATATTCTTCCTTTCCCTTCATTTCCAAAGTTCATGTTTCTCTTTATTCCCATGAAAACTATTCCCCTTAGTTTCCGGACTACCATGCATGTAACAAGTCAGGGAAGGAAGCCTACCGTTTGTTCCTGTGTCCATTCATGAGCAACAACACTTCCTCTGAAAGGACCAAACTAACGCCATGACAGGCCCCAGAAAGCCTCAGAAATCAGAGGGCCTGAGTTTCAGTTTCCCTGAAACCACCTGAAAGAATAGGAAAATTTTAAGTAGGCTCTGACCCTTGGCCTGAGTCATAAAAACCGGCCTAAACACAATGACACAATAGCTTGTAAACCCGTGCCTAGGTAATCTTTCCCAAACTGATAGACCTTAAAGATAAAGCCCTGTGAGACCCTACTGTGAAGATAAAGCCCTGTGAGACCCTAATTGAAATATTTTTGCTATCGAATCATCAGCAGACCTCCCCCTCGCCTCCCCCTGGTTATGGTCCCTTTTTTCTTTAAAACCTCCTGTAATTTCTGCTCGAGGTCGGACTCCTCTGCTCCTGTGTGAGTTATGAGTCTTGACCCCAGCGCGCTGGTGGAATCAATAAACCTCTTGCTGTTTGCATCAAGACCGGTCTCTTGTGAGTATTTGGGTCGCTGTCCATCCCGGGGCTGAGCAGGGCCTGTTTTCTGGGTCTTACACCTCCAAGTTCCAAGGCTCTGTCGGGGGAAGAAGACAGCGTTGGGGAGGAAAAAAGATTAGCATTTTGCCAGTCTCCATATTCTGGCCCTGTGCAGACCTACACTGAGCACACTCACACAAGAGATGCATGCTAGAAGTGTGCCCCCACTTCACACTTCCCTAGAAATGCAGGTAAGAGGGATCCCAGGAGGAGAATAAAAAGAGAGCCCCCTCAAATAGTATGTTGGTTCTATTCTCAAAAGGATTAAAGTTGCCACCATGCAATGCAACGCCTGAGAGCCCAGAACTATTTGTCCTCTGATTTTTTGATTCATAAGAGACATGATCTAACTGCATTGATCTTTAACTCTTGACGTCTCTGCAGTAGACATTACCATCTTTATAATAAAAAAAAATACAAAAATAGTGATGCAGAGGAAGCTGTTAGAAAGAGGATATTAGAACTACTTGGGAATCTTTTTAAATATTCAAATGCTTGGATATACCCACAGAGATACAGATTTAATTGTTCTGGGACGATGCCTGCCTGGACATAGGTGTTTCTTAAATCCCTCTCCCACCTCTCCCTCCCAGCCTTTCCTCCCATTTAGTGATTCTAAAGTGTAGTCAAGTTGAGAAACGCTGGTCTAGAGCCATTCCAAAGACCTAAAATCTTTAGGGGTAATGGAACATATTTGTACTTTCACTGGATCTTGGAATACAGTCTAGATCTAGTTTATTTTTAATTAAGATAAAGGTTGTATCTGAGGTTAAAACTGAGTCAAAGCTATTCACCAAAATATCTCTTCTTTTCTTACAAACATGCACACAAATATTAAACTAAAACAGCACTCCAGCTCTACTCAGGGGATTCTAAGAAACCTGACCTAGTTATCTTTATACCAGCTGCATGTGACATCACTGAAGTTACCCCACAAGACAGTAGCGTTTGGAAGGAAAGTTTATCTTTATGTGCTAATAAGACTCTGAGCCATGACAGAAAAAAAAGCATATTCTGCCAAAAGTAATTAGGATAAGACACAGTACTTGAAAAAAAGTCACCTAGTCAACAGATTGAATAATTCTGGTTTGAACAGTAGGATATAATAGGGAGCTTTGGGATACCGAAAGCCACTCCCCACTTCAATTCCTGGTTTCCAGTCATATAGCAGATCAGTGTTCAGGTGGTCCAAGGGCAGAATGTTCATATTTAAAACAACAAAACTTTCACCCTTCAGTTGCCTGTGAAAACTGAAGAATGGCACCCCAGTTTAGAGGGCATAAACTAAGATAAATCACACTTCCAAGTTTTAATTATGAGCTGACCACAGCCACGGCTGCTCCTCAGTGGCTCAGCCCTGTTTGCAGTTACATTTCATTTCCGATTGGTTTCACACTCTGGTTTGGCAACCAGACTGAGACCTTTTCCTCAGGGCGCAAGGACGTTTATCCTGCAGTGCACAGAGGGCGATGAAACAATTCTCAGGACACTCAATTTGATTAGCTCTTTGTTTCATAAAGCCTCTAGGCTTAGATTCATCTCTCTGTCTCTCTCTGTCTCTCTGTCTCTCTCTCTCTCTCTCTCTCTCACACACACACACACACACACACACACATTGCCCTTGCAAATTCACATTTCATCCACACTAATATATAAACAAAATGTCTAGGGTGACAACTCTTCCCAGCGTGCTCAGGACTTCCCCAATTTTAGCACTGAAAGTCTGGTGTCCTGGAAATCACTCTCGAACCCCAGACCCAAATGAATAGGGAAGGTTGGTTACCTTAAAAACGACCAGAATCAGAATCCTCTGGAGTAGACTTCGAGCTATTGGACTCATCCAGCCTTCAGGAATTCTTTCCTGACATTGCTAAATACAAGGCGAAGAGGGCCAGATTAGTGCGCTTAACCACCCCGTAAGAGCTGCCGCTGTGCTGCACACGTGTTAGCGGGAATCCTCCCAACAACTGTGGAAGCCAAATGCCATTATCCTAATATCATAGGATAAAGAAACGGAGGCTCTGAGAAATTAAACGACCTGCCCACACTGGGAGGAAGTGGTGGAGCTGAGATTCAGGCCTAGTTCTGACTTCAAAACTCGTGTTCTGTCTGTTCCGTTCTCTGCCTCTTGCATTCCGGAGTCCATCAACTATAACGATTTTTAAGACCTACACAGAGGAATTTTTGGAAGAGCTAAAGCAAAACTAGGTAATAAGATATCGAGGAAGAATGGAAATAACAAACACAATACAGAATTCATATGAATTCAATCCAATTCAGGGCATAAATAAGACAACCAGCACCTAATTGATAGATTAAAAATTGCCCAAAGTCAAATTCGTAAAATTCTTTGTAACATCCTCCAAAGTATTCCAATAAAATACTATGGCCTTAGGCAAAAAGAATTTCCTATTCATATGTATGAAATATTTTTGTTCCTAGTTATTTCTCCTCAGAGTAACAATAGCTAATGTAAATACGATTTGCTTAAATTTTTTTAGTTTGATTTACCCTATATGCTTACAAAGAAAAATAGGATCATAAAACTGCTATTTAAGAATTGTCTACAAGGGGCAAGAAATTATTGATTTATAATTTAAATCTTAATCATGCATATTTGTTCTCAGTATATGAGTTAAATCAACATATTTTTGGACCAACATAATTGCAAGGATATTCCTAAAGAAACTCATGTCTGCAGCATTTAACTGGACCATCTTGTATACTCCTAATTTTTCTTTACAGGTGAGTTCTGTCATCTCCCTTCCGCTGAATCTTCGGAGGAGTGCATACCAAAGGAGATTCCCTTCTAGTAGCTACATGTAAAAAAAAAAAAAAAAAAGAAGAAGAATTGATGTCCATCAGTGTAAATGAGAGTGTAGATAATGTGGGACAGCCCCTGGCAGGGTATCCATGCGAATTTCTCAGCAGAATGGCAGAGAGGCAGCTTTTTGATGCTGGCCTTCAACTGATTTTTTTTTTAATGTGTGCTCTCACTTCACATCACCTTAAAGTTGTTCAGTAGCTTTACAAATTTTTTAAATACTCTTAGCTGTGGTCAGACAGCCAGATTTACAAGTGGCAGAATCAATAACCAGCCCTAAAACTGTCATGGTCTCAATTATATCCAAAGTCTCTAATAACTGAATCTTCTGGAAAAGTTTAGTAAAACATCTTTAGGATTTCTGTCTGCCTTTAGGACATCTTTTTCTTGGAGAGAAGATCTGGACATGGCACATTTCAGAGCTTTCCAGAAAGGTCTTTTCCTGAGAAAAACCTGTATAACCTGTATGTTGGCACTGAAATGTTATACTCTACCAAAAATGGACTCAAGTATTCCTTGGCAACTTCTACCAACTGGCCATGATAGAGCACAGGGATATAATTTAGCTTCTCTGGATTAGATGTTCTCTAAGAACTGTGAGTATTCTCTGCAGCAAAAATGACTTCCTTTGAACTTTATGTGTGAAATAAGTGGCCTCTGTTATGGACTGAATATTTGTGAGTGGCCTCTGTTATGGACTGAATATTTGTGAGTGGCCTATGTTATGGACTGAATATTTGTTTCCTCCACTTTCATATGTTGAAATCCTGCTCCCCAGGGTGATGGTATTGGGAGGTGGGGCCTTGGGCGGTGCTCCTGTCCTCAGGAATGGGACTCACATCCTTACAAAAGACACCGCAGCTATCAAATAGCTTTCTTGCCTCTTCCACCATGTGAGGACCTAGATGAGGAGACAATCGTTTATGAACCAAGCATCTGTCCTCGCAGACCCTGGATCTGCCCACACCTGGAACTTGGAATCCCAGCCTTCAGAACTGAGAAATAAATTTCCATTGTTTCTAAGCCACCCGGTCTCTGATAATTTTTTATAGCAGCTCAAATTGACTAATACAGACTCTTACAGCATCTAAATTATCATTGTGGGAGAAAACAATCAGGGCTGGGGGCTCTTCAGTCAGCTCATGGGGAATATAAAAGAATCAAGAGGGGAAAAGATTTCGTCCTTTTACTTTAAATTAGGAGTAGATGGATTTAGCATAATTTAATAGTGTTGCCAGATTGTTTTAAATCCTTATAACTACTTCATCTGTGCTATCAGAGGGGAAAAAATGGAAAAGAATAACCTGAAATAAAAGCAAACCAAATTTTATAATTGTAATAGCTGTAAACGCCGGAAAATCTTAGTGAGTGTATTGCATTTTTTATTTGGCTAATGAATACAGATATCTTCTTTGGTTTTATTCTGATTTATTACCAATGGGAGCAAAAATAGCATGCAAGCTTCACTTTATTCCCAGGACACATGAAGAACAGATGGATATTCTGAGTAGTGATACAAATTGATCCATAAAAACAGAAAAATCTCTAAAATTATTAAATAATGCTTTTGCACAAAACTCAACTCAAAAGCTTAAAAGCTAGGCACTGTTTCTAAATACAAATTCAGAGCAAGACAGCATGCATGTGCAATTATGAATTATAGGCCATGTTTCCTATCTACCTATGCTCTTTTCTAAACCAATCATTATGCATCAGCAAGATAAGATTGGGCACAAATGTATAAGTTAATTGCCAATGCCATTAGAATTCGCAAGTTTCTGTAGTGTGAGTGAAATTGCAAATTAAAACCACTAATTTTATTTTTAAAAGTCTGGCTGTTACACAGGAACTTCAACATGAAAAGAACAGAAATAACTCTCAAGCTAGCGGTTGAGTGGGGAAGTTGGGTTTTACAGTTTCCATTGTAGAAACTTTTACACACACCTTTTTTTTTTTTTCTCAGAAACCTGGACACTGTAAGAAGCCGTAATGGCATGAGGTTGGAGGAGGAGATGAGCCAGAAGGATTCCGATCCAGTGTTTTGTGATTCTCACCAGGGGCAAACCACGTCAAAACCAGGTTGAAAAATTCTCAGTAGAATCTAGCAGCGAACTGTGAGTCACATTTGTTTTTTTTTTTTGACCCTCTGTGAGAGTATAAAGCAGGAAATAATTTTAGAAACAAATCATGTTTCTTTCCTATGACTTAGAGAGTTTTGACTTAATAATTAAAATTCTGATCTTTCTCAGTTGTCCCACAAATATCTTCTCCATATCCTGAATATTAGTTGTGTCCTAACAATCCCCTAGAACGGGTCCATGAGACACAATGTCACACCAGGCAAGCCACGTGATATGTATTAATGTCAGCGCACAGCAACCAAATCTAAGGGAGGACGGAAAAGCGCCAACTCAGTTCCAAGTGGGTGTCGGTATCCTTAGGAGATAATGGAGGCCACTGACGATAAAATCAATCCATCTTAACAAAAGGACTATATAGTGGCTCCGCGTAAATGTGCAAATGTGACAAAGGCCATCGGGAATAAGACAGTCAGTGCCTCTGCTCATAAGATGGACGGAGACTTAAGAGACTGATGGAGAATTTTCTCTCAACTACCAGGCAGTAAAACTCCATACTGAGATACATGGTTGTTTCTCTGCTCTCCTACTGCAGCTTCACAGTGCCGCCCCTGCTCCTCGGGAGCTCCACCCTCACCCGCCAGCCCCAAGTTGCCCATCTTCCCTTTTGGCTTCCCACTGGTTTTTTCATATTAAGTCTAACCCTTTCCAGTCTGGTACCTGAACTGCTTATTCCCAGCACCAGGACTTAAATTTGCCTCTGACGCATGTGTCGAACTTCTGCCCTCTCCCAGGGTGCTCCCGCACATAACCTACCAGAGACAGTTCTTACCTAGCTCATACCAGGACTCTAGCACTACCCTAGTAAGGAACCCCTCCCCTCAGGACCGCACACTGGCTCTGACGTTGAGTATTTCTAACACTGGGTAAGACAACCTGCAGGTGACTGGATAACCATTAGAGGCCCCTGGGATTGGGTTTGGCCTGTTCTAGTTTTTTTTCTCTTCATGAGTTTTCTAGAGAAGGAGGGGAGTCATCAGGTGCATAAGCAATTTTAGTTAATGCAGTTTGCAATCGTCCTTTAGTCTATAAACCTCATATGTTGCCATAGAAACAGGCCTTTATCTGAAATGCATCCGGTCAATTCTGAAATTGTCATCAGAACACCTTCATAAACTGGAATGAGTGCAACAAGCACCCCAAATGGCAGCATTTATACAACAAGCTGCATGCTGTCCTTTTATTTATTTTAAAGTCAACAAATGAGGAAAGAAGCCAACTTCGATATACATAAAAATACAAGGATATTCAAAGTAAGAACATTTCTTCTTGATTATTTTATTCTTGAAACAGCATTCAAATAGAGCAAGATATGCCATTCAGAAAAGACAAGGTATGTTTCAAATGACTAAACAGAATGCGATGGTTCATTTAAAAAGCGTTTTTTTTCTTAGCAAAACACCCTTAAATTTATTTATTGGAAGAATTCCAATTTTTAGAGTGGATTGTTAATGTTCTCTTGCACCTCTTTTGTCCTTGACAATATTTTTACCTCTTATGACGTTACCCAACGGGAAGTTATTCAGAGTATGTAACCCGTGATAAGGGGGCCACAGATCCAAAATAAGGGACCAAAATCTGCATAATTTAGGGACAAGACTAGGAATGCTTCTCACATGAAATTTGTGATTAAAAAGAATAAAAATGAAATTAATTAAGTGAGCCCTCCGTAAAATTAGTCCACACCAAATGATGATCAGTCCACGTGTTGGCAATAAAACTTGATTGTTTCCCAAATCTCTTCCTAGAATCCACGTTATTTCACTAACATTTCCTCAGGAAAACATTAGCATAGGGCCCATAGAGAGGCACTATTCAACAGGACTTTCTGCCACGACGGAAATGCACTGTGACCCGCGCTGCCCTGTAAAGGTAGCCTCCAGCCCTATATGGCTATTGCGCCCTAGAATACAGCCAGTGCGACTGAGCTCTTAAAAAATGTTAATTAGTTTAAATTTCAACTGTGACACGTTGGCTAGTGGCTACCATATTGGACAGCACAGCATAACTTTATAACTTAAAACTCATAGTTAATATTCAGAGTTGGAGTCTAACTGACGGTTCAAATTCTGACTTCACAACTTATTTATTGTCTTACTCTTCTCTCCCTCACTGCTGGGTTGATGTGAAGATTCAGAGTATTACATTATCTGCTATATGGAACTCAGCAATTATTATTCTATCCCAGTTCCACAGTTTACTAGACTTATGGTGAAGTTACCTAAACTCATAGAACCTGAGTAATTTCATCTGCAAAAATAAGGTTGATAATAGTACCGAACGGAGTTGTTCTAAGGACTAAATGGTTCATTGAAGTGCCTAGCATATAACCATTACTTAGAAATACTCAATCCCTGTTGTATATTATTATTAAATTATTATTAAAGTAACATTAACAAGATAAATTTTTCTAAATAGTGGGATGTACTGGAAAAAACAGGGTGAGGTTTTAATGATTTATACTGGGTGATCCAATAATATTGAGCCAACTCAAATTTGTTCACCAGCAATATTAAAACTTTAAACCCAATGATTCCAAGATTCAAAAAAACACATGAGATTCATCTTTCTTCTGTGTTTTTTTTTTTAGTTTTCCAGAATTTATTCATCCTCTGTAAGAAACCTTTTCACCATTTGACCCACTTGTCTCCATTTCCCCCACCCACAGCCAGTGACACCCAGCACTCTGATCTTCACCTTTATGAGTTCAACTGTTTTAGACCCACACATACATGATTTTGTACAGCATCGGCTTATTTTACTGAGCATGTCCTGTTCATCCTCATTGTCTCAAATGGAAAGATTTCCTTGTTTTTTAAGGCTGGGTTATGTACAATTGCATTTTCTTTATTTATTTGATGGGGAGCAGAATAAAAGCCCCCAAGACATGTTACATTACAAGTGGGTTGTTTGTTTTTTTTTAAGTTTATTTTGATATCATTAATCTACAATTAAATGAGCAACATTATGGTGATTACGCTACCCCCTTCATCAGGTCCCCCTCACCAACCCCATTACACTCACTGTCCATCAGCATAGTGAGATGCTATAGAGTCACTACTTGTCTTCTCTGGGTTGTACAGCTCTCCCTGTACCCCCCTAACATTACATCTGCTAATCGTAATGCTCCTTTTTCCCCCTTGTCCCTCCCTTCCCACCCATCTTCCCCAGTCCCTTTCCCTTTGGTAACTATTAGTCCGTTCTTGGGTTCTGTGAGTCTGCTGCTGTTTGTTCCTTCAGTATCTTTTCTTCGTTCTTATACTCCACATATGAGTGAAATCATTCGATACTTGTCTTTTTCGGCTTGGCTTATTTCACTGAGCATAAAATCCTCTAGATCCATCCATTTTTATGGCTGAATAATATTCCATTGTGGATATGTACCACCTCTTCTTTATCCATTCATCTACTGATGGACACTTAGGCTGCTTCCATTTCTTGGCTATTGTAAATAGTGCTGCGATAAACATAGGGGTGCATATGTCTTTTTCAAACTGGGCTGCTGCATTCTTAGGGTAAAGTCCTAGGAGTGGAATTCCTGGGTCAAATGGTATTTCTATTTTGAGTTTTTTGAGGAACCTCCATACTGCTTTCCACAATGGTTGAACTAATTTGCATTCCCACCAGCAGTGTAGGAGGGTTCCCTTTTCTCCACATCCTCGCCAACATTTGTTGTTGTTTGTGTTTTGGATGTTGGCCATCCTCACTGGTGTGAGGTGATATCTCATTGCGGTTTTAATCTGCATTTCTCTGATGATTAGCGATGTGGAGCATCTTTTCATGTGCCTGTTGGCCATCTGAATTTCTTCTTTGGAGAAGTGTCTATTCATGTCCTCTGCCCATTTCTTAATTGGATTATTTGCTTTCTGTTTGTTAAGGTGCATGAGTTCTTTATATATTTTGGATGTCAACCCTTTATCAGATACGTTTTTTATGAATATATTCTCCCATACTGTAGGATGTCTTTTTGTTCTACTGATGGTGTCCTTTGCTGTACAGAAGCTTTTCAGCTTGATATAGTCCCACTTGTTCATTTTTGCTTTTGTTTCCCTTGCCCGGGGAGATATGTTCATGAAGAAGTCGCTCATGTTTATGTCCAAGAGATTTTTGCCTATGTTTTTTTCTAAGAGTTTTATGGTTTCATGACTTACATTCAGGTCTTTGATCCACCTTGAGTTTACCTTTGTGTATGGGGTTAGACAGTAGTCCAATTTCATTCTCTTACATGCAGCTGTCCAGTTTTTCCAACACCAGCTGCTGAAGAGGCCATCATCTCCCCAATGTATATCCAAGGGTCCCTTATCAAATATGAATTGACTGTATGTGTTTGGGTTAATGTTTGGATTTTCTATTCTATTCCACTGATCTGTGGGTCTGTTTTTGTGCCAATACCAAATTGTCTTGATTACTGTGGCTTTGTAGTAGAGCTTGAAGTCAGGGAGCATAATTCCCCCTGTTTTATTCCTCCTTCTCAGGATTGCTTTGGCTATTCGGGGTCTTCTGCAGTGCCATATGAATTTTAGAATTATTTATTCCAGTTCATTGAAGAAAGCTGTTGGTATTTTGATAGGGATTGCATTGAATGTGTATATTGCTTTAGGTAGTATAGCCATTTTGACAATATTTATTCTTCCTAGCCAAGAGCATGGGATGAGTTTCCATTTGTTAGTGTCTTCTTTAATTTCTCTTAGGAGTGTCTTCTGGTTTTCAGAGTATAGGTCTTTCACTTCCTTCGTTAGGTTTATTCCTAGGTATTTTATTCTTTTTGATGCAATTGTGAGTGGAATTGTTTTTCTGATTTCTCTTTCTGTTAGTTCATCGTTAGTGTATAGGAAAGCAACAGATTTCTGTGTGTTAATTTGTATCCTGCAACTTTGCTGAATTCAGATATTAGTTCTAGTAGTTTTGGAGTGGAGTCTTTAGGGTATTTTATGTACAGTGTCATGTCATCTGCAAATAGTGACAATTTGACTTCTTCTTAACCAATCTGAATGCCTTGTATGTCTTTGTTTTGTCTGATTGCCGTGGCTAGGACCTCCAGTACTATGTTGAATAACAGTGGAGAGAGTGGGCATCCCTGTCTTGTTCCCGATCTTAGATGAAAAGCTTTTAGCTTCTCGCTGTTAAGTATGATGTTAGCGGTGGGTTTGTCATATATGGTTTTTATGATGTTGAGGTACTTGCTGTCTATACACATTTTGTTGAGAGTTTTAATCATGAATGGATGCTGAATTTTGTCAAATGCTTTTTCAGCATCTATGGAGATGATCATGTGGTTTTTGTTCTTCTTTTTCTCGATGTGGTGGATGATGTTGATGGATTTTTGAATGTTTTACCATCCTTGCATCCCTGTGATGAATCCCACTTGATCATGGCGTATGATCCTCTTGATATATTTTTGAATTCGGTGCTAATATTTTGTTGAGTATTTTTGCATCTGTGTTCATCAGGGATATTGGTCTGTAGTTTTCTTTTTTGGTGAGGTCTTTGCCAGGTTTTGGTATTAGAGTGATGCTGGCTTCATAGAATGAGTTTGGAAGTATTCCCTCCTCTTCTATTTTTTGGAAAACTTTAAGGAGAATGGGTGTTATTTCTTCTCTATATGTCTGGTCGAATTCAGAGGTGAATCCATCTGGTCCGGGGGTCTTGTTATTGGGTAGTTTTTTGATTACCGCTTCAATTTCGTTGCTGGTGATTGGTCTGTTTAGTTTTTCTGTTTCTTGTTTGGTCAGTTTTAGAAGGTTTATTTTTCTAAGAAGTTGTCCATTTCTTCAGGTTTTCCAGCTTGCTAGCATATAGCTTCTCATAGTATTCTGTTATAATTCTTTGTGTTTCTGTGGGATCCATCGTGATTTTTCCTTTCTCATTTCTGATTCTGTTTATGTGTGTAGATTCTCTTTTTCTCTTAATGAGTCTGGCTAGGGGTTTATCTATTTTGTTTATTTTTTCAAAGAATCAGCTCTTGGTTTCATTGATTTTTTCTATTGTTTTATTCTTCTCAATTTTATTTATTTCTTCTCTGTTATGTCCCTCCTTCTGGTGACTTTGGGCCTCATTTGTTCTTCTTTTTCCAATTTCAGTAATTGTGTCCTTAGACTATTCATTTGGGAATGTTCTTCTTTCTTTAAATAGGCCTGGATTGCAATATACTTTCCTCTTAGAACTGCCTTTGCTGCATCCCACAGAAGTTGTGGCTTTGTGTTGTTGTTGTCATTTGTCTCCATTTACTCTTTGATTTCTGTTTTGATTTGGTGATTGACCCATTGATTAATTAGGAGAATGTTGTTAAGTCTCCATGTATTTGTGAGCCTTTTTGTTTTCTTTCTAAAGTTTAATTCTAGTTTAATACCTTTATGATCCGAGAAGTTGGTTGGTAGAATTTCAATATTTTCGATTTTACTGAGGTTCTTTTTGTGGCCTAGTATGTGGTCTATTCTGGAAAATGTTCCATGTGCACTTGAGAAGAATGTGTATCCTGTTGCTTTTGGGTGTAGAGTTCTGTAGATGTCTGTTAGGTCCATGTGTTCTGGTGTGTTTTTCAGTGCCTCTGTATCTTTACATATTCTCTGTCTGGTTGATCTGTCCTTTGGAGTGAGTGGTGTGTTGAAGTGTCCTAAAATGAATGCATTGCTGTCTATTTCCTCCTTTAATTCTGTTAGGATTTGTTTCACGTATGCTGGCGCTCCTGTGTTGGGTGCATATATATTTATAATGGTTATATCTTCTTGATGGACTGACCCCTTTATCATTATGTAATGTCCTTCTTTATCTTTTGCTACTTTCTTCGTTTTGAAGTTTATTTTGTCTGATACAAGTACTGCAACACCGGCTATTTCTCTTTGTTGTTTGCATGAAATATCTTTTTCCATCCCTTCACTTTTAGTCTGTGTATATCTTTGGATTTGAGGTGAGTTTCTTGTAGGCAGCATATAGATGGGTCTTGCTTTTTTATCCATTCTGTTAATCTGTGTCTTTTGATTGGTGCATTCAGTCCATTTACATTTAGGGTGATTATTGATAGATATGTACTTATTGCCATTGCTGCCTTTAGATTCGTGGTTACCAAGGGTTCAAGGGTTGCTTCTTTACTGTCTAACAATCTAACTTAACTTTCTTGTTACGTTATTGTAAACACAGTCTGATGTTTCTTTCTTTCTCTCCCTTCTTTTTCCTCCTCCTCCATTCTTTCTATAATAGGTGTTTTATTCTCTGCCTTTACTTAGTATTTGGATGGTCTGCTTTCTTTGCTATGATTTTATTTTCTCTGGTGACATCTTTTTAGCCTTAGGTGTGCTTCCATCTAGAGCAGTCCATTTAAGATATCCTGTAGTGGTGGTTTATGAGAGGCAAACTCTCAACTTTCGTTTATCTGGAAATTGTTTAATCCCTCCATCATATTTAAATGATAATCGTGCTGGATACAATATTCTTGGTTCGAGGCCCTTCTGTTTCATAACGTTAAATATATCATGCCATTCTCTTCTGGCCTGTAAGGTTTCTGTTGAGAAGTCTGATGATAGTCTGATGGGTTTTCCTTTGTAGGTGATCTTTTTTCTCTCTCTAGCTGCCTTTAATACCCTGTCTTTATCTTTGATCTTTGCCATCTTGATTATTATGTGTCTTGGTGTTGTCTTCCTTGGGTCCCTTGTGTTGGGAGATCTATGAGCTTCGGTGGACTGCGAGACGACTTCCTTCCCCAGCGAGGGAAAGTTTTCAGCAATTATTTCTTCAAAGACACTTTCTATCCCTTTTTCTCTCTCTTCTTCCTCTGGTACTCCTATAATACGAATATTGTTCCGTTTGGATTGGTCACACAGTTCTCTTAATATTCTTTCATTCCTAGCGATCCTTTTATCTCTCTCTGCCTCAGCTACTCTGTGTTCCTGTTCTCTGATTTCTATTGCATTAACAGTCTCTTGCATCTCGTCCAGTCTGCTGCTGAGCCTGTCGATGGCTTGTCTCATTTCTGCATTGTCTTTCCTGACTTCCCTCACTTCCTCCCTCAGCTCTTGCATATTTCTCTGTAGATCTGTCAGCATGGTTATGACTTTTATTCTGAATTCTTTTTCAGGAAGATTCTGCATTTCCATCCCTTCAGGTTCCCTCTTGGGAGTTGTCTGGGTCTGGGTGAGCTTGGTCTGTACCATATTTGTCTGTCTTTTCGTGTTGATAGGAGTGGTCGCTGGTAGGTGCCATGTATGTCAGCAGGGCTCTTTAAGACTTAAGAAAAAAACAAACAAGAAAAAAAAGAAGGGAGAGAAAGAAAAGAGAAAAAGAAGAAAGAAAAGAAAGAAAAAAAGGGAAAAAAACCCGCCCACCTGGCGTGGATTCTGTAAGGATGCTGTAGGTGTCGCTGTTGCTCCACTATTCCACAGCCGCGTCCGCCCTGCTCTTTGTAGCTCTGGCCAGGGCGGGAACGAATGGGAGGCTTTTGTTCTCTGTATAAAGTTTTAGTGTGGCTGCTCCCTTTTCTCAGTCACCAGCCAAGGGGTCTGAAGTTTCTCAGGGCTCCCAGACCGCTGTGGCTGAGCCCGCCGGGCCATGGTGTTCCCTCGCTGGGCCCCCCGCCTCTCCGAGACCGCCACAAACCGCCCTTGCTTTTCTCTTGTCCCTGGGCGCTGGCTGCACGGACCAGTGCGTTCCTGGCTCAAAACCTGCACCTTCTGCCTCTCCAATGTCGGATGCACCGCGCGATGTGTGTCAGCGCTCCCAGTGCAGATCACCAAGGCTGGTTATTTCATGGACCTGCTCCTCCACTCCCTCCCGGCTCCGAATCCTCTCCTCCCGCCGGCGCGCTGGGCTGGGTGAGTGCTCGGGTGCCGCCGGGTTGCGGCTCCGTGTCTTACCCGCCTCGTGGGGTGCTGAGTCCTCCCGGGTGTGGCTGCACGCTGTGCACCTTCCTGTGTGCTCTGGTCTCTCTTTTAGGAATAATTGTATTTGCTGGTTTTTTGTAGATTTATATAGTTTTGGGAGGAGATTTCTGCCGCCCTGCTCACACCGCCATCTTCCCGGAAGAGACTGTTTTATTTATTTTGTCTTAAAATTTTGATTTTTAACTTGTTTTTTTAATTGAAGCATGGATGATACACAATAGTATATTAGTTTCAGATGCACAACTTCAGTCAACAATTACATTATTTGACAATTACATTACAAAATGCTCACCACTATCAGTGTAGTCACCATCTGTTACCATACAAAATTATTACAAAATTATTGACTCTCTCTCCTACATTGTACTTTTCATCCCTGTGACTTAACTTGCCTTATAACTGGAGGTCCGTATCTCTTTATCTCCTTCACCTATTTTGACTATTCTGCCCTCCCCCACCCTCTTCTGGCAACCCCCAGTTTGTTCTCTGTATTTATGAATCTACTTCTGTTTTGTTTTTTAGATTCTACATAAAATTGAAATCATATGGTCTTTGTCTTTTTCTGTCTTATTTCACTTACCATAATGCTTTATAGGTCCATCCATGTTGTCAGAAATGGCAAGATTTCACTGTTTTTTATGGCTAAGTAATATGCCTTTGTCTCTATGTACCACATCTTTATCCATTCATCTATCAACAGACACATAAGTTGCTTCCATATCTTAGCTATTGTAAATAATGCTGTTGTAAACATAAGGGTGCATATAACTGCTTGAATTAGTGTTTTTGTTTCCTGTAGTTAGACTTGAAAGTGGAATTACAGGGTGGTATAGTATTTCTATTTTAATCTTTTGAGGAACCTCCATGCTGTTTTCCATATTGGCTACACCAATTTACATTCCCACTAACAGTGGACAAGTTTTCCCTTTTCTCCACATCCTCACCAACATATTATTTCTTGTCTTTTTGATACAAGCCATTCTGACCAATGAGAGATGATATCTCATTGTGGTTTGATTTTCGTTTCCCTGATGATCAGTGATACTGAGGATCTTTTTATGTGTCTGTTGGCCATCTGTATGCCTTTGGAAAAATGTCTATTCAGGTTCTCTGCCCATTTTCTAATCAGATCATTATTATTATTTTTGGTGTGTGTGGAGGTTGTTGAGTTGTATGAGTTCTTTAAATATTTTGGATATTAACCTCTTATTGGATATATAATTTGCAAATATATTCTCCCATTCAGTGTGTTGCCTTTTGATTGCATTGATGGTTCCCTTTACTGTACAGGAACTTTTCGGTTTGATATAGTCTCACTTGTTTATTTTTGCTTTTGTTTCCCTTGCTTGGGAGACATAACCAGAAAAAAAATTACTGCCTATGTTTTCTTTTTAGCAGTGTTATGGTTTCAGGTCTTACATTTAGGCCTTAATCCATTTTGAGTTTATTCTTTTGCATGATGCAGGAAAGTGGTCCAGTTTCATTCTTTTGCATGTAGCTGTCCTATTTCCCCAACACTGTTTGTTGAAGAGACTATCTCTCCCCATTGTATATTCTTGCCTCCTTTGTCATATATTAATTAGTCAGATAAGCGTGGCTTTACTTCTGGGATCTCTATTCTGTTCCATCAACATAGGTGTAAAATTTTGTGTCAGTACCATACTGGTTTGCTTATTATAGCTTATAGTATAGCTTGAAATTAGTGAGTATGATAACTATGGCTTTGTTTTTCTCTCTCAAGATTGCTTTGGTTATTTGGGATCTTTTATGGTTCCATACGAATTTTAGGATTATCTGTTCTAGTTCTGTGAAAAATGCTATTAAGATTTTGATAGGAATTGCATTGAATCTGTTGATTGCTTTGGGTTGTGTGGACATTTTAACAATGTAAATTCTTCTAAACCATGAGCATGTTATGTGTTTCCATTTATTTGTGTCTTCTTCAATCTCTTTCATCAGTGTCTTATAGTTTTGAGAGTACAGGCCTTTCACCTCCTTGGTTAAATTTATTCCTATGCATTTTACTCTTTTTGATCCCCTTGGTAAGGAAGAAGAAAAATTGTCGCTATTTGCAGATGACATGACATAATATAGAAAACCTAAAGACTCCACCAGAAAACTATTAGAACTAATAAACTAACTCAACAAAGTTGCAAGATTCAAACTCTGTTGTGTTTTTCTATTCTAATAACAAACTAACAAAGAAATTAAAAACACATGAGATTCATCTTAACACTATCTGCCAACTTTTATTTTTCTTAATTGCAGCCTCATTAGCAAATATATCTGTATATATTTGAATATGTATTCAGCTTGTCTTTCTTAGTATGTTGTTACTTCTTTCATTACCTGGTAGCACCAGAAGGTTAGGTAGAACAAATATATCACTGCAGGAAATCCTGTTTCAAATTATTTCAAGTTGTGCAGAACCCATCAATGATATACTCAGCTCTAAAAGCAACTATTTATAGCCACAACTTCACACATCTCAAAAGATTTCTTAATATGATAGTCAACTAAACCAGTAACTCCCACATGCATATGAACTCTCTCTATTAATATCTTAAATACAGTACCGAATGATAAAACATCTACAATTTAAGAGCTTAGAGAAATTTTTAACGTGTCAGAAAAATGTTTCTTCAAATGTTACAGAAATACGTAAAGTCTGGAAAATCTGAATTGGAATGCTGCTTGTCGCGGCTTAAACCCGTTTTATTTTATAAATGGACCTGTGTGCCCCTCTCATCATATTTCTGGCATCTCAACAGCATACAAGGGAAGTTCTTGTCCAGCAACATCTCTTTGGTAGAGTCTAAGTAGGTCAGGGAAGGAAGCAAAGAGCTTTTCTTTCGGTGGGAAATGAAAAATTCAGAACCACCTTTATATTTAAAACTCTTCCCGCCCAGTTGCCTAAAAGCAAACAAGTAGCAGAGCCCTAGCTCCTAGATGTGTGCTTACAGATCCTGGAGAGACAGCAGACCTTCAGTGTTGGGACCACAGATTTCCTGGAATATTTTGGACTCTGGCACAGTGTCCTATCAGAGACGTGGCAGAGCGCAGTCACACTCTTCCGTGGCTGCCCCACCAGCAGCCTCCCCTAGTATCAGTGAGTTGTTATTAATCATCCACCTCTGTCACAGAAGGTCATTTGGGGCCATATAATTTTCAGCTACAGGTTGAGTAGGAAGGAAAGAAATGGCATGAGGGTTGGAATTAGATTTAGAAACAGCAGGAAGATGACCCAAGTCTGATTTTTCCATGTCCTCCCAGACTGTATTATAGAATCTGGAAATGTCTGTCAGGAGGGCAGAGATCACATTTTGCAAGCAATAATGCTTCTACTGATCTGATCTTCAATGGATATCAGCAACTGATCATAAAGGTTTTGACAGTGACATTTAAGCACATTCCTGTGTTAATATGCATAATGCTGGTGGTACTGGGGTCTCTCCACTCCTTGACTTTTAGGTGAAATTGCCCCAGTCTGTATAAGTCCAAAGCCCTTCCTAGGACTTTGCTGATTTAGGGGTGATTATATCCTCAAGGCCTCCTCTGCTCTTGGGTTCTTATATCGTGAATGTTTCTCTACTTCACTAGGCATCAATTTGGACAGAAAATACAAACCTTCCATCAGTTTCCACTAAAAAAAAAAGAGAAAGCACTCTTGATACATTTAGGTGGTTAGTAAAACTGACCAAAGGTTTTGGTGGTGGGGTGGGCACAGGGGTGGGTCCACACAGGAAGAAGTCACCTCACACATTATTCTACAAATAACTTTAAACATCTGTTATTACCTTCTTGTTTTCTCAAGTCATCTCTGGCTCCTGCCATTGGGCAATGTGAGCTGTGAGGCCAAGGTAACTAGGGGACCGGAGAGTCGCCTGCCCTGGGCTGCGAAGCAGATGGCAAGGGGTCCCAGGTGACATTATTTACCACCAATAGAGTTCTAAACGGTGGCCAAGATTCTTAAATCTCTGAAGCTGTGTTTCAAATTCCTTTACCTTAGAGCAAAACTGGACTTTGGAGCCAGACCATTTGTGACATAGGATAGGAAATGTAGGTATGCCCCTGCCCCCCTGTGGGAAAGATAAGAATAAATAAAATTAAATGGCCATAAATCTAGGTAAGCCAAAAGAGAAACTCTCTCCCACTCCCCTGTCCCAACCTACATCATCTCCCGTGACCTGGCATGGAAAAGAGAAGTTACACATAGGACTAAATGGTGCTCTGGGCTGAGTTATACAATACATCAAGAGCAAGTACATCATATACAAGTATTAAATCTTTCAGAAGGACATAAATGAGAAAAATACCCAATTTAGAGGGGGATGGGGGAAACTACCAGACCACAGACTTTATTTCACTAACATAAACAAAACAGAAAAGAAAAGAAATAGTATTGTTGTGGCCTAAGTCCAAATTCTTGATAATTGGAAGAAAATTTTAATTTAAGAAATAGCCTCCTAATAAACATGTAGTGTGAACTACTGAGACTGGCTTGTTTCAAGTTCTAAATTGCTTTTATTGCCCCTATGGAAAGGACTGGGAAAGAATCCCATTTAGAAAGCAAGCCATCAGGGCAGAGAAAGGAGTATGAATACAATGAAGTCACTATATGTACTGAGAGAGTCTTGCAACTTTAAGTGCTAAGCTAAATACAGCATCTCCTCGTATTTCTGTCCTTGTGAGCCAACGCCACAGAAAAGCAAACAGAAATGAATGAGGTTCTTTGATTAATTTTCCAGTATGAGACTGTGTAAACATCACACTGGCAATGTAGTTTCAATTACAGAAGACGGAAGTGGCAGTCCTTAAATAGATTCCTACACACTCTTCCAGGACTCAGAAGGCTCTTGTTTAAGTACCAGAGCCTATCTTAATAGGATGTGCTGTTGATATCTGCTACTCTTATCAAGCTGCCAGGTTAGGAATGTGACTCACGCGATCCAGGTGAATAATTCTACTGCAGGAAATAAATACACAATTACCATACAGCTACTCTAATAAGTGATAATAGCTATTATGGCTCTGTGTTGTAGCCACGGCAAGGCCTGTCTGACATGTAACAAGAGTTCTCAAGTACATAGTTTCAGGGAATTTGATGTTACTGGCTTACTACCCATCCTTAGTCTCACACTCCTGAAAACATCTGCAATATGAGACAAGCATGCCGGGACTCTTACCATGTCAGAACTAAATTAAAACATTTAATTAACAAATGGGCACAGGTCAGGGCTGACCTGTGAAGCCACCATATCTTTCTCCTCTCACACTGTCAAAACTCCTGATCAGACTGACTCATGAGAGGGAGAGGCAAACTGCTTCTCCCTGGGCTTCCTCGCGTCCCATGTTTACCTTTCTTAGCTCAAAGCAAAGGAGCCGTCTGGGTCAGTCAGTCTGCAGAGAGGCTGACCGTGCTCCCAGCCCCAGCCCGTGCGCCTGCTCTGCAGCCTAAGGGCCGGAAGCCCCTGGATGCCCTCCAACTCCTTTGGCTCCCAGAAGCTCTTCAGTTACGGCCTCTCTCCTGTTTGTAAGCAGGACTTGATGGGATGTGGGTTTATATTCTGATAGGCACAATAATGGTCCCTCAAGGATTTCCACATGCTGATCCCCACAACCTGTGAATGTGTCATTACATGGAAAAGAGGCTTTGAAAATGTCATTAGAGTTGCAGATCTGTGAGAAACGCGCTCACTGGTCTGAACTCAGTAAGTGGACACGGAGTCAAAGAGAACAGCAGGGTGAGGATTTAATGGCGGTCTTGCAAGATGGGGTGTCTGGTGGGCAGGCACACTCAGGGCGTTTACAAGAAGCAGTTGATCCCTTATACTCAAGTCCCTCCCCTGGTTCCTCCCTGGCTGAGTACTACAGGGTTCATAGTCTTTCCCAGACGTCGCCTAAGGAAGTTATATCCATATTAGGCTTTCTTTACATTTGTCTTAATCTTATTGGCTGATTCAAAACTTTTTCTGTATTTTTCTGAAGTGCCGCACAGCCCGCTCTTTCCCAATCTCCCAACCCCCTTCCAGCCGGAGTGACTCCCTGGTACATGTTTCTGCATGTAGGCTTCTTGTTTAAATGTTTACCCTTTTGTTTAAACGTTAATTCCTCTGGGAATAAATCGCATTTAGTTTAATGCCATTTCTAACAGATTCTAAATAGGGAGAATACCCTGGATTGCGAAGGTTCACCCAAACTAATCACTTGAGCGCTTCAAAGTGGAGACATTTCTCTGGCTGGAGTCAGAGAGGTGCAGCAGAAGACAAAAGAGGCAGAAGAGAGATGACGCAGATGGGGAGGTTGGAGAGATTCAAAACCTGAGAAGGGCTTAGCCCACCACTGCTAGATTTGAAGAAACCCACTTTTCAGGAAGACATAGTACAAAGAAAAAGTGCAGGTGTGTCTGTAAAACCTGCTAACACCTCAGGAAGTTCAAAGGTGAGCATATTCAGCTGCACAAAGGGCTGTTTGAAGAGACTGAAGGTGTGATTCTTAGATCTCATCGGCCATTTCGGCAGAAGCCATAAACAGAGATGAGACTGTCCAGGGAAGATCTGTGTGTGTAAGGTGAATCCCTGTGACATACATGGGAGAGTCACGAAGTTCCTGCAAATACATGACAGTGGAAACACTGCCAGCTCAGACTGGAAGTGGCCGTCAGACTGCTACAATCCTGCCTGTGGGAAAAGGGATGCTACGGCCCCTCAGTGGTAAAAATGTGCTACATTTCATGAAAAAGGAAGCCTGACTCAGAGTATGAGAAGGCCTGGACCTACAGTTGCTGGCTTTACAGACAGAGAAAGGAAGCCATGAGCCAGGGAACGCAGGAAGGTTCTAGAAGCAGAAACAACCCTAACCAACAACCAGCGAGGAGACTGAGGACCTCAGAGCTATGACCACATGAACTGACTTCTTCCAAAAACCTGAACGAGTCCGGAGGTGGATTCTCCTTCAGAACTTCCATGTAAACTGAGGTAGGCCAACACCTGGCTTTCAGCCTGTGACTTCCTTGGCAGGGACACAAGCTAAGCCTACCAGATGTCCGGCCTACATAACTGTGACATAGTAAATGTGTCTTATTTTAAGATGCTGAGTTTGTTAACAATAGACAACTAATACCTATCCACTTCACAGTTAGGTTAAAATCATTATTATAAGAATGTGATCCTCTCTGCTTTTCCAATACTATAGTAATAATGTAACTTCATGTAACTTATAATCAAAAGATTATGTTAAATGATCTCGTCTTTCCCAGAAGTAATTTCAAAAATGTATCATGTGCTTTGTGTTCAGATGCTAGCACGGTCTCTGTTATCCTTCTGCAACTTTTTAGAAGCACCAGTTTACAGATTCAAGATCCAAAATGTACCTCTCCAAAATCAGGCAAATCACAAGTCTGTAGTACTCTTATGAATTTCTCCCTTAAGTCACAAGCGGTGAGTTTGAGTTCCAGAAGATCGGGGTGATGTGCTGAAAGAGAGCTGTCAGCTGAATCAAGGGGCATGAGTGCTCGTCTGAGCTCTGATATCAAATAGACAGGCAGCCTCTCAGGAATCAGTTTACCCCTCTGGATCTCATTTTCTTCCTCTTTGGAATAAAAGGGTGGGAAATCTAGGAGGCTTCCCTGATGGAGTACAGCTTGGTTGACATCTGAAGGACTGGTATTAATGAGGCAAGTGGGAGGGGGCAGCTGCAGGGAGGAGAGCAGTCCCGACGGTTCAGCATATCCTGTTCTGTATCCACCTGCTATGACATTACGCTTCTGATGAATTAAGTGACCAAAAAACAGAGCCAAAAATGGCCTATAAATGGTCTTAGAAGAATTCGCACCACTTGTTGGCAGTGTTACCTCTGAGGAGGGTCATATGGAAAGAGAAGCTTTTTGGAGTATATTTAAGGGCATGGACTTTGTGCTCAAACCTCCTGATTTGAGTCCTGGCTCTACCACTTATTAACTCTGTGTTTTCTCTCAATCCCTCAGTTCCCTTATCTGTGAAATGGGTATATGTATGCAACTATTGCTCAGAACAGATCTTGGCCCATAATGTGCATTACTGAAATCAGCAAGCACCACCTAAATGTTCCTCATATTATTGCTGTGGACTGAACTGTGTCCTCCCAAAATTGGCATGTTGAGGCTCTAACCCCCATTGTGATGGTCTTTGGAGGCAGGCCTTTGAGCGGTACTACATTTAGAGGAGGTCATGGCAGTCGTTCCCTCATGATGGGATCAGGCCCCTCAGCCAGATGCCAAAGGGCTTCCGTCTCTGTGGACCACGCGAGCACCCAGCGAGAAGGCTGCCCTCTGTCAGCCAGGGAGGAAGCCCTCCTCAGAAGCTGGCCGGGCTGCCATCCTGACCTCCAGCCGCCAGCCTCCAGAACCCTGAGGAAATCCATTTCCATTGTTTAAGCCACCCTATCTACGGCGCTTTGTTATGGCCGCCTAAACAGACTAATGTACTTACCGAGGAAGAATTTTTGTTTTTACTCTGTAACTGCTATTTTATTTAGCTTTTCTCTGAGAATACATTAATGTATTCTTTTATAATTTAAAGCAAGTAAAAACAAATCAAGGAGGGAGAAGGCTTATAATTCATTTGTAGTGGTACCTTCAGTTATCCCTTAAATTCCAGAATGGGACCCACCGCAATTTGAATGAGCCTTTGATTCACTTGTCTCATTGATCCACTTGTCTACTTTAAAGTGACACCATTTACCAGTGTTGCAGTAAGGCACCCTTTAGTAAGCAACAACTTTTTGAAAAAGAAGAGTTCAAAAATTCACAAAATTCAGAACCTTGAAATCATCTGTGGAACTGTTAAGACACTATTAGAGAACATGCTTGAAGGGAAACTGTAAGTAGCCAAATATCTCTTTCAAAAAGGACAACCATGTGCCTGTAATAAAAATATAATTTAAAATGTAATTATTGCTACCTTGGGCCTGGTAATTTAATGGGTCCGATAGATATTAATTAAATAATCAAACAAGTCATGGTATAATCACAAATAATAATTTGGATTTTATTTTGAGTATACCTTCTAAGCAATTTGTCTATATTACTTTTTAGTTATTCCTATTAATCTTGCTTGCTTAGACCCTAAATCAGCCTTTCCATCTATTGCGTGCATCAAAGAGGTATACACAATGGAGAAGTCATTATATAAGGTACAGAGTACTGGCCTGAAATCAATTGAATCCCGGCTCTGTCACTTTGGACTCTGTAAAATTAGGTGGGTGGGGTCCTTCCAGTTTTAAAATCATGTGATAAATATCTTTCCAACCCTAACATTATTTTAGATCCCAACAACTTGCTATTTCATGACAAATAAAGGTTGTGTCTTCCGGGGGGGAAAATGGACCTAAAATTGTTCATGTACAAAAAATTTATATGAATAAATAACAAGAAAAATTGTAAGAGCGCAATAGGCTTGGCTTTACGAAATATATAATAAGGGATGCTCAGTATAATCAATGATACACAGGCTAAGTGGTGGCTGGAAGGAAGGTCAGACTGTGCATTGTTAAAATCTTTATCTCCAGAGGTCTTTAAAAATGAAGCATAGTCCAAATTGCAGCTTAAGAAATAGGAGAATTGAGATGAAACAGCAGGCACATTCCAGTCCTCCGAACATTATCTGAGACATTTTCTTAATACCTAAGGTGTTTTTTTCCATGAAGGAAGAGTTCTTTTTAATTATATATGGACATTTATTAATAAAACACAATCTTTGAATCATCATTCACACTAAAGTCCCTATAATTAAAAACGTGTTTGAGAACTTGAGAACTCCACTCAAGAGGTCATTGCAAGAACATTAAAGAGCATTTACTTTGCTGAGATGTGATGTACTTCGTGATGAGGGCTGATTCACCCTCACTGCCATGCACCGGGGGAATTAAACACATTTGGCAAATGACAAGAGTTCCATAGCACTTTCAGCAGAAAGCATTTGCCAAATTTCAATTATTTTTAGAAGATCTATCTTTGAATTTCATTTAAGAATGTGATTACACTCCCTTTTCTGTTATCTAAACTGAAGTAAAGGCATTGATTAAGCTTATTCAAAGACAAAAGAATGACATCATTCGATTTTGGTTTCTTTGTGTAGCTTATTTTTACTGATAAAACGTCACATAGATTTCTTTATATCTAGTAATATCATTTTCTCAACTACACACAGGTTTTATATTGGCAGTCTGGAGTCCAATAAGATGCAAATGTTGCACGGCTTTATTTTTTTCCCAATTACTGCTTTCAAATATACTTTGTCAAATCTCCCTTTCCTGACCCCTAACAGTACCTCAAGCAGATCCCACAGTTTGTAGTCATTTGAATATTTAAAAAATCTAGGCCAGCCCAGGCCAGTTTAAAGTTTCAGATCTTATGTTCAATTTAGCATTCATAACCTCCATTCCAAAGCATCGGCCAAAGCGTCCTGAAGGGTGTGGAGTGGGTCCAGGTCTGATCTGCTCTTTCATCCCTTCAAAGAAGAGGGAATGGGGAGGTGATACTGGGGAGCTGGGGACCAGGCCATTAGCGCTCATCAGACATCCACGTGCTCCTCCGCCTTTCCCAGCCCTTATGCCTCAAGGTGGGGCCATGTAACTTTTTCTCACCAATGGAACAGAAGAAGAAATTAGATGTCTTCTGGTCTGGGCAGTTAGAATCAAGGGTAGACTCTCTTCCTTGGCTATGTGGCTGAAAACAAAGGACTCAGCTCTGATGAGGCAGAACTGAGCTAAGGGCACCCCGGGTCTCTAGGTTGCCACTAGGAGAGGGATGGCGCACAGCCCGTGCCAGACTGTGAGGTGAAAAGTGTCCGCATGCGTGTTCGGCTAAGCCCCGTACCTCGCAGCACCTATTTGTCATCATGTGTAATCTCTCATGTAGCCTCGTTAGTGCGAAGCTGGACTGGGAGGGGAGGTGGGAGGAGTACACTGCCCTGGATTTGACCAAAGAAATGGAGGAGAGAGGATGGGGATTGCATGAAATGATGGCGGACCCATGTGAGCATGTTTGCACATGGTTGGGAAGAAACCAATAAAGAACTGGCAATTAAAGAAGAGAGGAGATAGTAAATGGGTCCACTTTCATGGAAAGAAATGAAGCACTAAGATTAAGGATGCAAAGGAATACATACGTCCTGCAGGAAGTGTTTGCTTAGAGACAAGAGAAAAGGAAAGTAAAATGGGAGAAGAAACAGAAATGAGGGGAAAATGATTAAAGTTGTAGAAATCCTAATAGCAAAATGGACCACTTTTGCTCATCTTCTGATAGAGGTATAATCAAAGAAATTTCCAAATGAATTTGAGCTTATATTAATCTTCTGTCACATACTTAAATTTATGCAGCTGTATCCCCATAGACCACACTTAATACCTATTCTTAATTTACATGAAGTCTCATAGCTTCTAAATCTCACATGCTTTTAATGCATTTCCAGGCAGAGTTACATGTGCTCCATGCACACCAGCAATATCATAGATTAAGACTGGGAGGTCCTAAGATGTGAGTTTACCAACCTGGACTCAATAGAAGTCCAACAGCACTTTGCACAGGTTGTCTAGGAAGGTATTCGTTTGAACTGAGCACCAAGCAGAAGAAAAGGGTATATGTTGGAAAAATGTAATTTACAGAAAAATGTGTTCTGCTTTATATTAAAGAGACAGGAAGGGAGGGATGGAGGAAGGTCAAGAGAAATGGAGGGAGGGAGGGAAGGACCCAGTTCTAAAAATTTGGCAAGTTATGACACCCTTCCTCCCATTTCTCCCCTTTCCCACTAAATTCCTAAACCCACAATGGTGGATAACTGGACATGCAAATTTACTACTCCCAACAAATGAGTCAATGGATTTGAAATATTACGTATGCCAGTATCACTCTTTAAAAACAAGCGATGATACTATGTGAATTGTCTCAGCAATAGATGAGACTTTATCTCAGAATATTTATTAGTTGGTTTCTCAGTATAATTAACAATCCAGCCCGTCTATTCTTCCTTTCCCATGTCTCTTCTATTTGCCTGTTTCTTTCATTCACACTGTGTTACGCTTTATTTCAACCCCTCATCACCTTTCACCTGGATTCTATAGCTCTTCAGAGTTCCCAGCCTTCCCGTCTATGCTTAAACCTTCGTAGACCACCTTAAATCATTTTCATCATGTTCTCAGACCTAAAAACTTGCAACACTTCCCCATTCTGTATAATGGCAGTTACTTACCCAGCATCCATGGATGGGCTTCAAGGGGATTTTTAAAGGCACTGAAATTCTGTACTAATTTTTTATGCTGTGTATTATTTTGCTGGTAAAAACATCCAATTTTTCACCTCCTACGTGAGGCCGTACACACGGATGAGCATCACCAATCTATACAGCAGAATCTTGGTCCCAAGGGTAGTGTGACCCATCACACTTCCAGGAGCTCGTGTGGCGAAAGCAGCAGCCAGAACTGAGAGAGAGATTCCTTTCAGAGTACTTCAGTCATCCAGCTTTGCTTTCTGAGATCATATTGAGTTTGGGCATACAAGAGGTCAACAGCTGTCACGCAGAAATCCATGTCACGTGTGACACCCAGAGACAATACTGAGTGATGAGAGGAACCTAAGTGGAAACACTCACAACCGATGGAGAGGCAGAGGCTCCTTCCCTACCATTAATTTCACTACTGGTATTGTGCCTTTATGTGGCCGATAGGCTCTGGGTAAAGTACTACTGTCTGGTGTCTGCTTTCTCCGGACCCAGGCCAGTCATTGCCCAGCCATGCTAAGGGGGTGTCTGAATGGTCCTTTGAAGAAGGCATTCTTGGGCTAGAGAATCATGCTGGTGCTTCCTCTGCAGGCCTGCACCATGCAATCAGCCTGGCTGGCACTTCGTAACACCCCCAGGGAGGCTTTCTGGCTCTCCCTCCAGCTTTTCCCTTGCTTTCTCATCGCCCAAGTTGACTGATTCAACCAGGCCACCCCAGCAGCTATTTGCTGCCCCCTTCTGTCACCAAGTAGGAATGACTCTGGGACAAGAACCCAAGGTCACCAGGGACCCTGCTCAAAACCAGTTACTCTCTGCTCTTTCCCTTCTGGCTTCTGCATGTTTCTGTGAACTGTGGACAGCTCTTCCCGCTTTGCCTCTGAGGTAGCTTCAGAGACAACTACGTCTCCTGGGTTCTTTCAAAACTTCTCTGTTGGCACTTGAGCATTCCTGCATTTCCTCTTCTTGCTTATTAATAATAGACATCTTCAAAGAGACAAGTCGAGGACCTCTGTTTCTTCTTCCCTGTATCCACTCCTACGGGAAAATCATCCCCTTACACATTTTCCAACAGCCTCCGTGGGAGTCACAGGTTTCCATTACCAGACCTATCATTTCATTTTCTCTACATTCCTATATCCTTAGTTACTCTTTTTCTTTTTACAATCCCTATTTTTACAAATTTCTAGGCTGGAGTTAATAATTTAGCTGGATGTCTGGCCCTGGCATTCAAAAGATTAGACTATAAGACCAGGCCTCTGTGGGTCAAATTGTGTAGGTCTTTTTGAGAAAATTAAAATGCTACCTCCCATGTGGATGTCCAGTCAACTTGTGAGAAATTCATTAAAACTGGAAAAATGATGGTTAATCACACCCAAAGGACAGGCAAATATGCGCATGAACCAAGATGACGGGCGAGCTGGGAGTACAGCCGTGGTGTGTGTGCTGGCCGTCCCCCAGCCGAGTTCATGAAGCCATGAGTTGAGATTTACCAACAACAAGAAAATGGTTCTTACCTCCCAGAATGCTGCTGGGCCCAGAAATATTGAGGACAGACTTGGTGACCTCCCAAAGTTCCCTTCCAGTCCTAAAAATCTAGTGATTTTAGAAGTTGAAGGATTGCGAAAAATATTGCTAGTAGTAGAACATGGCAGCAGTTAATCAATGGCATTCAGGCAAAAGAGGAGGTGCTAGCCATGCTGATTTCATTAGCCTCTGTCCCCTGTCCCTTGTACAACCCTACTGAGAATGGACAACTTTTTAAATCACAAACAAGACACATGCTAATGATTCTATTTTCTAAAGTGCTGAGAAGCTTCACAGTCTGCCAGTGTCACTTCCAAACAAGATGAGCTATGCAGGATTGAGTTCTAAGCTTATCCTCTCTAAACTGATCCATAATAATAAGATTTTGGTTCATTTGAATATAAACGTGCAGCTGAGTATCTGGAAGCAGGATTTATTAAAATCCCTCCCTAAGTTATTACTATGTTGCCTGCATATCTGACATGATTTTTTTCAAAAGTAAATTAACATTTACCCAGAAGCGAGCTAAAATAAGTCTACAGTGTAAACAAATCGCTTCGTTTCTACTTTAAATAATTGTATTTTATTTTGCCTTTTAAACTAATCTCTGGCGTTTTCCACTTTCAATGAAGAAGTATTTTTCTGTCATTGGATAAAATCAGCTGATCCAAACCAAATTTTATGCTGCCAGTTTTACAAAAAGCAGATCAGTCTGAAGTAAGCTTATTATAAGTAATGTATTTATTATAAAATGGCTTTAAAATAACTTCATTATAATGTTGCCAGAAGATAAAGACATTACCAACACTGGATTTTGCATATTCTAACAAATGAGACATCCTACTCCTGATTTTTAACGTGACAAACATAATTTAATCCATCATATAAATAACCCATGATATAGAAATCCATCACTATGCACATGTGGGAAAAAAATAATCAATTATAAAACAGTGGATCCAACCTACGTTTAATGTGTTAAGACTGAATATAGGTAACATTACTGAAAAAATTTCTTCAATTATCTTCTGTTTACACGGCAAACAAAAATGTTTTTGTAAAATTCAGTCTGCCTCAATTATGAGTGGTTAGAAATTAGTAATAAGTTAGTATGTATGTCTTCAATTTCTAGGTTTTGTATTGCAGGCAGTCAACATCAAAAATATAAAAGACTGATAAAGTCATGAACATCTATGTAAACACATAGTTCAATGCTTTGAACTAAAGAGTAAACATAAAGATTAGTCATTAATTTGCTGACGGTTCTTAACATTTCTTGGACATCTACCAACATTTATACTTAAAGCTGTGTAGGAAACTAGTGTTTTTTTCAATATGGCCACTAGATGGCAGCAACATGGAGACTTAGTCTTGGTCTAAAATTACTTAAAGCACAAAACCCTTATTTAATCAACTGTATTGGTGGTCTTAGAGAAACAAAGTTTATAATACTTTGAGCCAAAGAATTAAAAAAGAATTAATAAGGAGTCTTTCCTTATACCAGATTTAGGTGTCCCATGGGAAAATTAAAAATACTAGAATATTACAATTTGGCACACATGGCAGTAGGGAAGAAAATAATTGGTAAAAAACAATGTTTTCCCTGAAATGTGTCTGTATTTTACTATACAAATAACACAATGGAATACCAGTAAGGAAGAACTACAGAGGTTAAAACCCATGGCTCCCCTCCATCTACTTTGGAAAAACACCAATAAATATATGTATATAATAATTAGGAACATTATAGCTTCAGATTAATTAATTAGTTGAATTTACATTGAAATCATCTGGTGGCATATTGAGCAGTTTAAATGTATCTCCTTATCTATAAATCCCAATGGTAATTTTTACTGTAAACATCTTTTAACAGCTTTGTTGAGATAAAATTCTATCACACAATTCAACCATTTAAAGTGTACAACTCAGTATTTTTCAGTATAGTCACAAAGTTATACAAGCATCACCGCAATCTATTTTTAGAACATTTTGTCCCCCTTAAAAGAACCCAGTACCAAATGGCTGTCACTACCCAGCTTGTCTGCCTCCCCACTTACCAACCACTAATCTACTTTATGTTTCTATGGATTTTCCCACTCTGGGTTATTTCATCTAACTGGAATCACACGATATGTGGTCGTTTGTGACTGGCTTCATGTACTTCGCACCACATTTTCAACGTTCATCCATGCCGTAACATAGATCAGAACTTCATTTCTTTTTATGGCTGAGAGCATTCCATTTGTATGGATATACCACATTTTCTTCATTTATTCATTGGCTGATAGACATTTGGGTTGTTTCCACCTTTTGGCTATTATGAATAATACTCCTATGAACACTGGCATAAAGTACCTGTTTGGATATCTGTTTTCAAATCTTGGGATACATATCTAGGAGTGGAATTGCTGGATCATATAATTCTACATTTAACTTCTTGAAGAATTGCCAGACTATTTTCCACAGTGGCTGCATCATTTTACATTTTCACTAGCAATGTACACGTACTCCAAGTGCTATTTTTCTGGAGATTGTTAGTTTATTCCTGTCTTTTTTATCGCCACCGTGGAGTGTGTGAAATGGTACTTCATTGCAGCTTTCATTCACTTTACTTTTTGTTCCCAAAAACCAACTTATGTATCTCCACCTTCACTTTAACTGTAAATTTTACTTATGAATGATAAAATTTTCAACTTTTATAAGATATGACACTGTGAAATTCACTAAATTCTTATTTATATCTATTTATTTTGCATCTTGATAAAAATGGTTACTGTAAAGAAACATGCTTAGAAACCTACGTACACTGAAATAGCATCTGACTAGATGGTCAAGTTTGCTGGAATATTTTTGTTTGTTTCTCATTAGTGCTGTTTCTCAAATGTGACTCCAATATGCCAGTATCAACTGCAGATGACATGCAAACCTCATGAACTTACTTAATAAAAGTGATTTACAATATATTGAAGACAATGACTACCACCCTCGACTGAGCCCGGTACCAGGCCTTTTACATCTGTTAAGTCACTGGCCCAACGTGGCAAAGTTAGTCAACTACTGAACTTGGATTCAAACCCAGATCTGTCTGAGTCCAAGGACAGTTTTGTTGGCCTCTTTATTGTATCCTCAGAGAGAGTAGGGATTGTATTAAATCTCCCAATAAAGGCTTAATACATGTGTCTACAGATGTGTAGACAGGATTTAACTTTATAATGATAATAACACTGAGGAGACCCAGGGACAATGAGACCTTCTATTCAAAACATGTGCCCCATGCAAGCTCTTAATACAGACACACACATACCTATAAGAAATATAACAATGTGAAACATGACAGTATTCATTCATTCATTCTTCATTCATTGAGTAAACATTTAGAGCGTGATGATCACGTACTAGACACTATCCTAGGCACTGAAGATATGTCAGTAAATAAAAAATTCCTGCACTTGTGGACCTTCCGTGCAGTGGAAAAACACAGATGAGAAATACAACTGCCTAAAAATAAAATAAGCTCATTTTTGATGGTGAGAAAAGCTATGAAGAGACGTCAAAAGGATGATGGAACAAAGAGTTGTCAGGGCTACTTTGCTGCAGAGTCAGAAAAGGTCTCTAGGTGAAAGTGACATTTACACTTATCCCCCCAAAAATGAGAAGGAGGCAAGTATGTCAATATCTGAGGGAAGAGAGGTCCAGCCGGAGGGCACAAACAAAGCAAAGGGAAGCGCGCGAAGATGCAAAGACCTTGCTGCTGGAGCAGGAGGCAGATGGCTGCAGAGGGGAGATTGCAGCAGACGGGCGTGGGAGTGGAAGCAGGCCGAGGTCGGGTCACATAGGTTCTTGTCAGCTATGGTTAGGAGTTTAGATATTAGTTAATTGCAGAGAAATAAAATGGTCAATGTGTATATCAATGATACCTTAATAAAAAAAAATGGCCAGTGGATATGGTGGAAGTGATTAGATTCAGGATATATTTTAAAGGAAGAACAAGAAGATCTTACTGACATATCAGAGATCACAGGTGACAAAAAGGAAAGAGGGTCATGAAAAAAGAGTCTTAAATCGTAAGGTGTAATTTATACAAAGAGAAAATGTAAATTTCTTAATTAAAATAAGAGAAAAATCTCTGTCTCCCTGTTTCCTCCTCTGGAGGAAATTGAAATTTTCCATCACCACAACAGATGATGCATTCCAACAATTTAAATCACACTATGCCTCTGCTGGGAATGAAACATAATGTGTTGTATCAGTGTGCTGTGTACAGATCGTTGTTCTAAGAAAAAAGAGAAGACTCCACTATTTTACCATATTCACAAAAGGCTTTTTGTTTAAATAGTTGTATGTGCTCCTAGAGGTAAACATGTTTGGGGGTTCCTGCCCCAACCACAGCTTCTGTCTCTGCAAACTACCTTTATCTATAATCCCACTTAGGGAACCAACCCAGACACCTATGTTTGTACTATGTAATTTCATTCTCTAACCCCAAGACACATGTGATTGGACCAAGATTGTCCATGGCTGTCTAATTTATTGGCAGATCAAAAGACAAAGAGAACCCACTTGTGCTAGGTTCCAGAACTGAAAAGTTGTGGGAAAAGAGCTTGAGTCCATACCGCAGCAACACAAAGCCAGGTACATGCTGTAGTTGCAGGGAAGCAAGACCTGCAGGTAGCAGGCTGAGGTGGGGAACAGGGATGGAGAGGCCAGTGTGAAGGCAGGAGAAAGCTGCAGGCTGAAAGGCAGGAATGAGAGGGTATGCACACTCAGAATTCAGGAATCTAATGGTTGGTGTATATCATGCAACTAGAATTCCTGGCTGAGACACTCTACTACCCATTAAAATATAATGTCATCTACAAAGCTTGGCTTTCACTTTTTTATTTGTTATTAAAGTATCATTGATATACAATCTTATGAAGGTTTCGCATAAACAATATTGTGGTTTCAACATTTACCCATATTATCAAGTCCTCACTCCCCCGTTAGTGCAGTCACTGTCCATCAGCATAGTAAGATGCTATAGAGTCACTAATTGTCTTCTCCATGTTGTACTGCCTTAACCGTGACCTACCTATATTGTGAGGGCTAATTATACTGCCCCTTAATCCCCTTCCCTCCTCAAAACCCACCTTCCCCAACCCCTTCCCTTTGGTAACCAGTTACTAGTCCCTTCTTGGAGTCTGTGAGTCTGCTGCTATTTTGTTCCTTCAGTTTTACTTTGTTTTTATACTCCATGAATGAATGAAGTCATTTGGTACTTGTCTTTCTCCGCCTGGGTTCTTCTTTCACTGAGCATAATACCCTCCAGCTCCATCCATGTGATTGCAAATGGTAGGATTTGTTTTCTTTTTATGGCTGAATAATATTCCATTGTGTATATGTACCACCTCTACTTTATCTACTCATCTATTGATGGACATTTAGGTTGCTTCCACATCTTGGCTATTGTAAATAGTGCTGCAGTAAACATGAGGGTGCATATCTGTTTTTGAATCGGGTATCTTGTTTTCTTTGGGTAAATTCCTAGGAGTGGAATTACAGGATCAAATGGTATTTCTATTTTTAGTTTATTGAGGAACCTCTGTATTGCTTTCCACAACAGGTGAAGAAATTTACATTCCCACCAACTGTGTAGGAGGGTTCCCGTTTCCCCACATCCTCACCAGCATTTGTTGTTTCTTATCTTTTGGATGTTGGCCATCCTAACTGGTGTGAGATGGTATCTCACTGTGGTTTTAGCTTGCATTTCCATGATGATTAGTGATGTGGAGCATCTTTCCATGTGCCTGTTGGCCATCTGAATTTCTTCTTTAGAGAAGTGTCTGTTCAGATCCTCCACCCATTCTTTAATTGGGTTATTTGTTTTTTGGGTGTTGAAGTATGTGGGTTCTTTATATATTTTGGATGTTAACTCCTTATTGGATAAGTCATTTACAAATATATCCTCCCATACTGTAGGATGCCTTTTTGTTCTACTGATGGTGTCCTTTGCGGTACAGAAGCTTTTTAGTTTGATGTAGTCCCATTTGTTCATTTTTTATTTTGTTTCCCTTGCCTGAAGAGTTGTGTTCAGGAAAAAGTTGCTCATGTTTGTATTTAAGAGATTTTTGACTGTTTTCTTCTAAGAGTTTTAATGGTTTCATGACTTACATTCAGGTCTTTGATCATGAGTTTACTTTTGTATATGGAGTTAGACAATAATCCAGGTTCATTCTCTTTCATGTAGCTGTATAGTTTTGCCAACACCAGCTGTTGAAGAGGCTGTCATTTCCCCATTGTATATTTATGGCTCCTTTATCGTAATTAATTGACCATATACATGTGGGTTTATATCTGGGCTCTCTATTCTATGGGTCTGTTCTTGTGCCAGTACCAAATTGTCTTGATTACAGTGGCTTTGTAGTAGAACTTAAAGTCAGGGAGCATAATGCCCCCTGCTTTATTCTTCCCTCTCAGGATTTCTTTGGCTATTCGGGGTCTTTTGTGGTTCCATATGAATTTTAGAACTATTTGTTCCAGTTTGTTGAAGAGTGCTGTTGGTATTCTGATAGGGATTGCATTGAATCTGTAGATTGCTTTAGGCAGGATGGCCATTTTGACAGTATTAATTCTTCCTATTCATGAGCAAGGGATGTGTTTCCATTTATTGGTATCTTCTTTAATTTCTCTCATGAGTGTCTTGTAGTTTTCAAAGTATACGTCTTTCACCTCCTTGGTTAGGTTTATTCCTAGGTATTTTATTCTTTTTGATGCAACAGTAAATGGAGTTGTTTTCCTGATTTCTCTTTCTGCTAATTCCTTGTTATTATATAGGAATGCAACAGATTTCTGTGTACTAATTTTGTGTCCTCCAACTTTGCTGAATTCAGTTATTAGTTCTAATAGTTTTTTGATGGAGTCTTTAGGTTTTTCTATGTGCAACATCATGTCATCTGCAAACAGTGACAGTTTAACTTCTTCCTTATCAATTTGGATGCATTTTATTTCTTTGTGTTGTCTGATTGCCGTGGCTAGGACCTCCAGTATTATGTTGAATAAAGTGGTAAGAGTGGGATCTTTGTCTTGTTCCAGATCCTTTTTGCTGTTAAGTATGATGCTGGCTGTGGGTTTGTCACATATGGCCTTTATTATGTTAAAGTACTTGCCCTCTATACACATTTTTTGAGAGTTTTTATCATGAATAGATGTTGAATTTTGTCAAATGCTTTTTCAGCATCTATGGAGATGATTTTTGTCCTTCCTTTTTTGATGTGGTGGATGATGTTGATGGATTTTTGAATATTGCACCATTCTTGCATCCCTGGAGTAAATCCCACTTGGTCATGATGGATGATTCTTTTGATGTATTTTTTAATTCAGTTTGCTAATATTTTATTGAGGATTTTTGCATCTATGTTCATCTGGAATATTGGTCTGTAATTTTCTTTTTTTGTGGTGTCTTTGACTGGATTTAGTATCAGTGTGATGTTGGCTTCAGAATGAGTTTGGAAGTATTCCCTCCTCTTCTACATTTTGGAATGCTTTAAGGAGAATGGGTATTAGCTCTTCTTTAAGTGTCTGATAAAATTCTGCTATGAAGCTGTCTGTACCTGGAGTTTTGTTTTGGGGGAGTTTTTTTTATTATTAGTTCAATTTCATTGCTGGTAATTGGTCTGTTCATATTTTCTGTTTCTTCCTGGGTCAGTCATAGAAGGTTGTGCTTTTCTAGGAACTTGACCATTTCTTAAAAGTTGTCCAATTTATTGGCATATAACTTTCCATAGCATTCTCAAGTAATTCTTTGTATTTCTGCAGTATCCATTATTATTCCTTCTTCATTTCAGATTCCGTTTATGTGTGTAGACTCTTTTTTTCTCGATAAGTCTGGCTATGGGTTTATCTATTTTGTTTATTTTTTCAAAGAACCAGTTCCTGGTTTCATTGATTCTTTCTATTGTTTTATTCTTCTCCATTTTATTTATTTTTGATCTGATCTTTATTATGTCCCTCCTTCTATTCACTTTGGGCCTCATTTGTTCTTTTTCTAGTTTCATTAATCATGAGTTTAGACTGTTCATTTGGGATTGTTCTTTCTTGAGGTGAGGCTATATTGCAATATACTTTCTCTCACAACTTCCTTTGCTGCATCCCACAGGTTTTGGGCTGTTGAGTTGTTTTTTTCATTTGTCTCCATGTATTGCTTCATCTCTATTTTAATTTGATCATTGATGCACTGATTATTTGGGAGCATGTTGTTAAGCCTCCATGTGTTTGTGGGCTTTTTTATTTTCTTTGCATAATTTATTTCTAGTTTCATACCTCTGTGGTCTGAGAAGCTGATTGGCACAATTACAATATTTTTTAATTTACTGAGGCTCTTTTTTATGGCCTAGTATGTGATCTATTCTGGAAAACATTCCATGTACACTTGAGAAGAATGTGTATCCTGATGCTTTTGGGTGGAGTGTTCCATAGATGTCTGTCAGGTCCATCTGTTCTAATGTATTGTTCAGTTCACTTAACTTTTATTAAGAAAAAATCTAATTACCACTGGTGGATGTTGTCAACAAACATATCTATCTCTTCCATTTCAATGAAACAATGATTCTGTCTCAGAGTATGAGTATTTCAAGACAGCTCCAGCTTGCCAAGGTTTTAAAACCCTCTGTGACTCTAGGAAGGGAAAGAAGATTAAAAATTACAAGCCCTTTTCCCCAAAACCTCTAATTAATAATTCATGCTACTTGAGACTTCCATGATGAACAGCAAGCTAGGAGTGAACTATTAGAAAAGGCATTTTTCCTGGCCAGTTTTATTTCATCAAGCCCTGATTTGCTAGCTGAGAATAGAATATGTTTGGTATATATGAGAGTTATAAGTATGTTATTACATTATGCTATATCATAGGGCCAAAAAAAAAAAGCAAATGTGTAGGGAATTTTGTGGGAACCTGATAAGGGAAGGGAAGTCTGGAATGTGACAAAGCCCACAGATAAATTTAACCAAGTGTAGCAAAACTCAAGTAATAAATACCTTGGGCATGGAAAGAAACAAGGATTATGTGATATATTTTTAACTGTACATTCCCACACATGCTATTTTCCTGTGTGTATATCCTATACACATATGTATATAAATTCATAAAGAAAAGGCTGCAAGAAGACATGCCAGCTGATAAAGCAGTGATTGTTTCTGGAGAACCTATCAGAGGGATCTTGGGCTTTATCTATAATGTCTGAATCTATTTTTTTTTTAATTCAGAGAATTTTTTCTAAATGAGAGAATATTCATGAATCACTTATATAATAAACACATTTTCAAAAAATTATGTAAGGAAAACATGAAGAAAAACTTGGAAAGGAAAAAACTACATCAAAAGAAACCATGCTAATGTGAAAATAGTTGCAGAAAATGAGGGTGTAATGTTGCCCAGTTTGCCAAGCTGTGCGTCTATGGAAATCTGGCTGAAGGCTTACCAACTCTTGCTACAAAGATCTGACAAAAAGTTTTACAGATCTGCATAGTCAGTTGTCTCACTGGAATGGGAAGAGATAAGAGCTAACTAAAACTGCTAAATGGGCACACGGCGTTAATAGAGCACGCTATCTTCCATAGTTTTAGTCCTCAACAAAAGATGAGCTGTTCTGAGCTCCTTCTCATCCAATCTTGATAAAATCTGGAAAGATGTCCCTGCGAGAAATTTGGTAAGAAATTAGCTGACAGTAGTAACAGTGACAAGGAACCCTCACTTCAAACCCTTAAAGTCTGGGTGCTTTTATGGCACTAACTCAGCAGTAGAAGAACAAGAAACAATGAATGACAGGTTATCCATTCTAAGAATCACTGGTTAGAGCACCATCTAAAGCTGAAACATCAAATAATTATCCATTTTCTCTTTTCTGGATCACCCTGTCCAAGCCACCTTGTTATTCCATATATAACTGAAATTTCTGACATCAAACCAAAATTTTCCCCAAGATTTATCAGAATAATATTCACATTTTCAAAACATTATTTTAATTAAAGAAAAAAGGTAAGAAAAAAATACTGAGAAATTTGCTTGCATACCATGTATCTCAAAGCAGGACCTAATCTAAAATGTTCTAGAAGCATAAGACAGAGTCAGACTCATCTCCAGGAGCCTTCTAGGCATCTCACCTACCTCACTGAAGGTGTTCAGGAGGAAAATCTGAGCCATCATGATTTTCATGCTAATCTAAAGTAGATCATGCTGAAAAAATACATGAAATGTTAGGAAACTCTTCAGAACGTCTAGGTGATGAAATATGAAAGGAAGTTTCCCTTGGAATTCTTTTCTTCTCTTTTTGAGGGGAAAACTAGAAATAAATCATTAAGGAGATCAATTTTTAAAGCACCCTTTTTTTTCAATGTGCTTATATGTACACTCCTGAATCAATGTTAATAGGATGATAGACTTCCAACTGATTTTCTATTAATAACTACAGCTTTGTACACATCCATCCATTCTTATAGACAGTACCTCATGGGCCCCCAGAACGTACATTTGCACAATGGCTGGAGACAGCCCAGGGTGGTGCTGCAGGCTGAAAGCAAGTAGGGCTAACAGGACTGGGTAGGAATTGAACCCATGGCCCTGGTATCTGTTAGGCTGTAATCAAAAGCTTTGATAATCAAACAATAACAGCTCAGAGAAAAGCAGTTTTCAGGAATAATGGTGAGATGAACAGAAGTTCAGAAAACTAAGAGAATATTATTGAAAACTGGGATAGTAAGTAGTTTTAAGTGTCCAAATCATGTCCAAGGTAATTTTTTGTTTTGTTTAAATCTCAGATAGTGTTTGGTGAAATAACTTGGAGCGTATTTTTTTAAACCTAAAGTTTTGTTTATGTGTATTTCAAAAATCTATCCTTTCAAAAAGTAATCTGTATCAAAATTAGTCTATAAAACTATGAGTTAAGAATTCTTTGCTACAGGAACTGTAATAAGCTATTGATCAGTAGAGATCAGATACACTACAGGAGAAGCAAGTTAGTAATTAATAAACTAACTAGATAGTAAAAAAATTTTCTACTGATACAGAAAAACAAAAAACAGCCACAAGATTCCACACCAACGACCAGCACTATTTGGCTGGATAAACAACAGCTTTCTCTCAGCAGGTCCCAGGCGAATGCAGGAGCCTGGAAAACCAGGAGTGACGAATGGTGGTGGCTCATTTTATGTGTCACAGCGACCGGATGTCAGGTCAGGTGCCAGTCTGGTGTTACTACGAAGGTATTTTTTTAAATGGCACTAACATTTAAATCAATAGATTTAGAGTAAAGCAGATTATCCTCCATCATGTAAGTGTGCCTCATCCAATCATTTGAAGGCCTCAAGAGAACGCAGATGGAAGTTCTCCAGAAGAGGTGACTCTGTCTGCAGTCTGCATTTCAACTCAAGCTGCAACAAGGTCCAGCCCGTCAGCCTACCCTGCAGGCTGGAACTCGCCAGCTCCTACAGTAATGTGAGCCAATTCTTTCACATCTCTCTCTATATATGTGTGTGTGTATTTATCTATTTTTACATTACCTATTTTTTATAATTATATCAATTTTATAATTATACACACGCACATGTATATATACTTATCTATTTTATATATACACACACACACACACACACACACACACACACACACACAACCCACTGGTTCTGGAGAACCGTAATATGCGAGCCAAAAAGAAAATGTTCTCTCTTGCCTTCACAGGTTTTTCCTCCTAAAAAAAGATATTAAAGAAAACTGCCAGTCCTGTGATTACTTTTAAAACTCTGCATCTCATCTCACTAAGCTGATGGACAGTGACTACAATGGGGTTGGGTGGGGGGGACCTGATGAAGGGGGTAGTGTAATCACCATAATATTACTCATTTAATTGTAGATTAATGATATCAAAATAAACTAAAAAAAAAAGTGAAAAAAAAACTCTGCATCTCCATGAAAAGAGTGATGGCAAAGACTTGAATGCACTTATTTCTTTATTTACAAATTACTTATTATTTACCAATGCCTGTGATGTTCCCATATACGCCCGCACTGTCTCAGTCTCATGAGGAAGGCAGCAGAGCAATATATAAGATGTTGACAGAGTAAGACAAGTCCTTAAAAGATTTTGAAAAGTAATTAAAAGTGTGAGAAGGAGTGAAATGAATACAATGTTTTACCAGCTAATGGAATGAATCTTTAAAGTGAAGCAATCAGAAAACTAAAAATAGAAATACCATTTGACCTGGGAATCCCACTCCTTGGAATTTACCCAAAGAATACAACTTCTCTGATTCAAAAAGACATATGCACCCCTATGTTTATCACAGCACTTTTTACAATAGCCAAGATATGGAAGCAACCTAAGTGTCCATCAGTAGATGAATGGTGCCAAATGATTTCCCTCATTTGTGGAGTATAACATTGAAGCAAAACTGAAGGAAAAAACAGCAACAGACTCACAGACTCCAAGAAGGAACTACTGGTTACCAAAGGGAGGGGTGGGGAGGGTGGGTGGGGCAGGTGGGAGAAGGGGATTGAGGGGTATTATGTTTAGTACACATGGTGTGAGGGGTCACAGGGAAAACAGTGTAGCACAGAGAAGGCAAATAGTGAATCTGTGGCATCTTACTACACTGAAGGACAGTGACTGCATTAGGCTATGGGTGGGGACTTGGTAATTCGGGTAAATGTAGTAACCACAGGTCTGCGTCCTCTCACATGCTTCAGGTATGGGTATGAGATCCACTACATCGTATGTCAGGTGGATGGGAAGAGGCAAAACTGTTACACAATTTCAGGTTAGTTATTTCCAGTGAAAAAAAACACACAGAGAAAAATGGGAACAATTCATTGGGTGACTCTACTTCCTCAGAATATAAAGAATAGCCCCCAGAAAGATTAAATAGTATTAGGAGATTTTTTGCCTTAAATAGTTACATAGGGGGGACTTCCGGGAAGATGGCGGTGTGAGCAGGGCGGCAGAAATCTCCTCCCAACACTATATTTATCTACGAAAACACAGCAAATACATCTATTCCTAAAAGAGAGACGAGAATACACAGGAAAGCGCACAGCGTACAGCTACACCCGAGAGGACTCGGCACCCCAAGAGGCGGGTAAGATCCGGAGCCGCGACCCGGCGGGACCCGAGCCCTCCCCCACCCCAGCGCACCAGCGGGAGGAGAGGATTCAGAGCCGGGAGGGAGTGGAAGTACACCCCGCGAAGTAGCCAGCCCCTGTGATCTGCGCGGGGAGCGCTGACCCACATCGCGCAGTGCAGCGGAGATTGGAGAGACAGAGGGGCAGGATCTGAGCGGGGAACGCACCAGGGTGCTTGCAGCCGGCTCCGGGAAGGAAAAAAAAAAGTGCGCGCTTTCCTCAGCGGTCTTAAAGAGACAGGAGCCCAGCGGAGGAGCGGGATCGCCCCAGCACACTCAGCCCAGCAGGCTGGGAGTCCTGGGGAGTTTCAGACGCCTTAGCTGGCAACTGAGGAAGCGTAGCCATACTTAACACTTCTCACTGAGATCAACAGCCTCCTATTCGTTCCCACCCCTGCCAGAGCGATAAAGGGCCTGCGGCGCTGAAGTCACAGCTGTGGAACAGTGGGGCAATAGCGCCACCTAGGCATTCCCACAGAATCTACGTCCGGTGGGCATTTTTTTGTTGTTTTGTTTTGTTTTGTTTTTGTTTTTCTTTTCTTTCTTTTTTTTCCTTTTTTTCTTTCTTTCTTTTTTCTTTTTTCTCTTTTTTTCTTCTCTTTTAAAGTCTTAAAGGCCCAGCTGACATGCGTGGCTGACTATCAGTGACAAATTATATAGCCATGAAAAGACAGAGGAATAGGTTCAGACCAAAATCAACCAGACAACCCCAGAGAGGGAGTCTGAAGGGATGGAAATGCACAGCTTCCATGAAAAAGAATTCAGAATAAAAGTCATAACCATGCTGATGGACCTACAGAGAAATGTGCAAGAGCTGAGGGAGGAAGTGAGGGAACTGAGGAAAGACAATGCAGAAATCAGACAAGCGATCGACGGACTTAACAGCAGACTGGATGAGATGCAAGAGACTGTTAATGGAATAGAAATCAGAGAACAGGAATACAGAGAAGCTGAGGCAGAGAGAGATAAAAGGATTTCTAGGAATGAAAAGAATATTAAGAGAACTGTGTGACCAATCCAAACAGAACAATATTCACATTATAAGAGTACCAGAGGAAAAAGAGAGAGAAAAAGGGATAGAAAGTGTCTTTGAAGAAATAATTG
>JAVSCE010015017.1:0-14764 GCA_032199065.1 Smutsia gigantea
GACCAAGCAAGAAACAGAAAAACTAAACAGACCAATCACCAGTGACGAAATCGAATTGGTAATCAAAAAACTACCCAAGAACAAAACCCTGGGCCTGATGGATTCACCTCTGAATTCTACCAGACATATAGAGAAGAAATAACACCGATTCTCCTTAAAGTTTTCCAAAAATAGAAGAGGAGGGAATACTTCCAAACTCATTCTATGAAGCCAGCATCACTCTAATACCAAAACCTGGCAAAGACCTCACCAAAAAGAAAATTACAGACCAATATCCCTGATGAACGTAGATGCAAAAATACTCAACAAAATATTAGCAAACCGAATTCAAAAATACATCAAGAGGATCATACACCATGATCAAATGGGATTCATCCCAGGGATGCAAGGATGGTACAGCATTCGAAAATCCATCAACATCATCCACCACATCAACAAAAGAAGAACAAAAACCACATGATCATCTCCATAGATGCTGAAAAAGCATTTGACAATATTCAACATCCATTCCTGATTAAAACTCTCAACAAAATGGGTATAGAGGGCAAGTACCTCAACATCATAAAGGCTATATATGACAAACCCACAGCTAACATCATACTTAACGGCGAGACGCTGAAAGCTTTTCATCTAAGATCGGGAACAAGACAGGGATGCCCACTCTCTCCACTGTTATTCAACATAGTACTGAGGTCCTAGCCACGGCAATCAGACAAAACAAAGACAAACAAGGCATCCAGATTGGTAAAGAAGAAGTCAAATTGTCACTATTTGCAGATGACATGATACTGTACATAAAAAACCCTAAAGATTCCATTCCAAACTACTAGAACTAATATCTGAATTCAGCAAAGTTGCAGGATACAAAATTAACACACAGAAATCTGTTGCTTTCCTATACACTAATGATGAACTAACAGAAAGAGAAATCAGAAAAACAATTCCATTCACAATTGCATCAAAAAGAATAAAATACCTAGGAATAAACCTAACGAAGGAAGTGAAAGACCTGTACTCTGAAAACTACAAGACACTCCTAAGAGAAATTAAAGAGGACACTAACAAATGGAAATGCATCCCATGCTCTTGGCTAGGAAGAATAAATATTGTCAAAATGGCTATACTACCTAAAGCAATCTACAGATTCAATGCAATCCCTATCAAACTACCAACAGCTTTCTTCAATGAACTGGAACAAATAATTCTAAAATTCATATGGAACCACAAAAGACCCCGAATAGCCAAAGCAATCCTGAGAAGGAGGAATAAAACAGGGGGAATTACACTCCCTGACTTCAAGCTCTACTACAAAGCCACAGTAATCAAGACAATTTGGTATTGGCACAAAAACAGACCCACAGACCAGTGGAACAGAATAGAAAATCCAAACATTAACCCAAACATATACAGTCAATTAATATTTGATAAAAGTGCCTTGGATATACAATGGGGAGATGACAGCCTCTTCAGCAGCTGGTGTTGGAAAAACTGGACAGCTACATGTAAGAGAATGAAACTGGACTACTGTCTAGCCCCATACACAAAGGTAAACTCAAGGTGGATCAAAGACCTGAATGTAAGTCATGAAACCATAAAACTCTTAGAAAAAAACATAGGCAAAAATCTCTTGGACATAAACATGAGCAACTTCTTCATGAACATATCTCCCCGGGCAAGGGAAACAAAAGCAAAAATGAACAAGTGGGACTATATCAAGCTGAAAAGCTTCTGTACAGCAAAGGACACCATCAGTAGAACAAAAAGACATCCTACAGTATGGGAGAATATATTCATAAAAAACGTATCTGATAAAGGGTTGACATCCAAAATATATAAAGAACTCATGCACCTTAACAAACAGAAAGCAAATAATCCAATTAAGAAATGGGCAGAGGACATGAATAGACACTTCTCCAAAGAAGAAATTCAGATGGCCAACAGGCACATGAAAAGATGCTCCACATCGCTAATCATCAGACAAATGCAGATTAAAACCATAATGAGATATCACCTCACACCAGTGAGGACGGCCAACATCCAAAACACAAACAACAACAAATGTTGGCGAGGATGTGGAGAAAAGGGAACCCTCCTACACTGCTGGTGGGACTGCAAATTAGTTCAACCATTGTGGAAAGCAGTATGGAGGTTCCTCAAAAAACTCAAAATAGAAATACCATTTGACCCAGGAATTCCACTCCTAGGAATTTACCCTAAGAATGCAGCAGCCCAATTTGAAAGGACAGATGCACCCCTATGTTTATTGCAGCACTATTTACAATAGCCAAGAAATGGAAGCAACCTAAGTGTCCATCAGTAGATGAATGGATAAAGAAGATGTGGTACATATACACAATGGAATATTATTCAGCCATAAGAAGAAAACAAATCCTACCATTTGCAACAACATGGATGGAGCTAGAGGGTATTATGCTCAGTGAAATAAGCCAAGCCGAAAAAGACAAGTATCAAATGATTTCACTCATATGTGGAGTATAAGAACAAAGAAAAAATACTGAAGGAACAAAACAGCAGCAGACTCACAGAACCCAAGAACGGACTAATAGTTACCAAAGGGGAAGGGACTGGGGAAAATGGGCGGGAAGGGAGGGATAAGAGGGAAAAAGGGGCATTACAATTAGCAAATGTAATGTTGGGGGGGCACGGGGAGGGCAGTACAGCTCAGAGAAGACAAGTAGTGATTCTATAGCATCTCACTACGCTGATGGACAGTGACTGTAATGGGGTTGGTGGGGGGGACCTGATGAAGGGGTAGTTTAATAATCGTAATATTGCACATGTAATTGTAAATTAATGATAATAAAATAAATTATATTAAAAAAATAAATAAATAAATAAATAAAAAGTAGCTCTCCCTTCTCTGCAGCCCAAATATCACTTGTTTTAACTGTAAATAACCAACTGGGCAAAGTGGTAAGTGTGGTCCTGGTTTCTGGGAAAATGCTTCCAGCAAAGTTCACTCTGGGCTACTGAGATGACTAAGTTTTTTATCTAACATTTGTCTCTCCTATGACATTGACAGTGGAAGCCTTCACCCATCTTAACCATACTCTGTTAAGCAATCCAATGGAATTGTCAATAGTCCTTTTCTGGAGGAGTCTTCTATCCCAACTGCAATTCATAGTATCTCTCAACCTCTCTAATCCTAAAAAGGAGAAATTCTTTTTCTCCTCTCCATTCCATCCACCTTGTCACCCCACAGCTCCAGCCTTTGCAGTTTGTTCATTATACAGGTGAGATGCTCAGCCAAAGCCACCTGTCCAGGCTTCCTTTCCTGTTTAACCTCTTTGGCCCTAGGAGCAAACAAGGTTTTTTTTTTTCCTGAACAGGAGGGCATTCTATCTGTGGTCAAACTGGGATTTCCAGTGTGATATATATATATATTTTTTGGTATCGTTAATCTACAATTACATGCACAACATTATTGTTACTAAACTCCCCACTTCATCAAGTCCCCCCCAGATACCCCATTACAATTGTTTTTTTTAAACCTTGGCTGGAAGATATTTGCTTGGAGAGAAGCTAGCAGGCAAATTAACTGACATGTTGCCTGAGGTGACCAGTCGAAAAATAAGACCATCTTAGGATGCTGCTATAACTATGATTTTTGGCTGGAAGAGACATTCTTTCTGCTAGTAAGGATGGCAGTTTGGTTCAGTTAGGAGGCGCCACAGGAAACAAGAGCTCAGGGCTGCTGTTATGCAGACCTGGGCTGGGAGTGCATGCGGTCATCAGCTGATTACATTAATGTGTCAGTGCATTCGCTTACTGTGGTCAAGGTCGAGGAGGTCTGCTTCTCAGTGGTGCTAGGCAGGAAACTCACGATATTATGTATGCCGGCAACAAGTGCCATGATTGATTTTTGTTATGGAATTGATCTGTCAAGAGCTGCAGCTTCAAGTTAGCTGCCGTGACTTATATCTCTGGTTCAGCTGGAAGACACAGCGCTAGGGAGAAGGGCTAAGCCGTCTCTGGCGACTTGCCTCCGTCAGAGCTTTGTTAAGTGCTTGCTGCTGCCATCGATAGGCAGGTCAATGTGAGCGCTGCCAAACATCAGTCCATTTGAATTGCAGTGAAAAAAGACCCCTCTCTAGTGTGAGCAGACCGCATGTGGATGGGGTGTTGGACTGAGTTTTCTTAACCTCTGTGTCCAGCTGCAGAGACTCTGATTTCAGTACATCTGGGTGGAGCCCGAGGAGCTGCATTGTAACCAACCTCACCAGTGGTCAGCATCCTCACTTGGAAAACAGATATAAGGAGTTGGAACTTTACTGTGGTTGATAATGAGTCATTAGGTAAAGAATTTACGTATCATACTGTAAACGTGTGGAGAACCTTGAGAGGTGTTAGGCAGGGATGAATTGGCATTTTAGAAGGAACACCCAGTCCGTAGTACACAAATGATCTGGAGCCAGGGAAGACTAAGGTAGTGAGAACAGTGAAGAAGATGTTTGCAGTAGGGAATTATTACATTACCTCAAGCGGGCACCACCCTTTAGGGCTGCCTTTCTGCCCCCTAGTGGAGCTCGCCACTCAAAGCGAAGGAATGTGTTTACCGCGGCCAAAAGCAGTCATCCTTCCTTTTATATACATCACACTGTGAAGTCATTTTGTAGACTGGTCTCTTCTGAAATGAATTTGCTTTTGATTCCCACCCCACACCCCCTTCCCACCTCTATCCCTGCTGCTCCTAGGTGCCCATGTGCTGGTTTGCAGGGAGCTATTTTTCTTAGGGAGCCTTAAAATAATTATATGAATAATTGTTCAAATATGCTATTCATTACTGTTTTAAGAAGAATGGTCAAAGCTTATTTTTAAGAAACATGATTTTGCTTTTCAAAAATGCCTCAGTCACTGCTCAACTGATTGGCAATTTTAATCCCTTACAAGTATGGAATATAGAAACATTAGATCATGGGATCTCAGAGGAGGCAGATTACCTAGCCAAGCTCATCCAAAGCATGAATTCCTCTACAATAATCCTTCCAAGAAATACTACCACTCATAATATCTAAAGCTTATATAGCAATAATGTGCTTTACATTTGTTAATTAATTAATCCTCACCATGACCATATGAGGCAGGCATTGCTTTTACATTCATTTTATACTGAGACACAACAAAGTCACAGTTTGTAAGGGGCAGAGCTGGGATCTCAACCCAAGCAGTCTGTCTCCAGAATGTGTGCTTACATGTTATTCACCCTGCCTTCAGTTCAGGTTCTGTTTGAAAACTTCTAGGTATGGGGAATTCACTAGCCCCAGAAACAGCCTACTTCATCTTGTCCATTCTGGTGGCTAAACATGTCTTCAAAGACATAAAGTCTTCTTCTCTATTATTTCTACTCAGTGAGCCCTCTGGAGTAATAAGAATGTTTAATCATCTGTCTGTTGTCGAAAGTCTTTGTTGGGAATCCAAATTTTTCCTCTAAGACTTCATTCATATGTCATTTCTCCATCAAGTTTTTGTGTATGACAGTTAAAATCTTGTGTACATTTTTTTCTTTTACAAGTTCTGTTGCTTCCACTCTGTGTGTGTGTAATTACTACTGAATTTGTATGTTTGGGGATGTTGCAGTTGTTTTGAATCATAAGCATAAGAACTTTTTAGTTCCCTATTACATTTCTTTTAAGATTGAGCTTATTTGCTGCATCCTGTTGAGATTGACTGCAATCCCAAATATTGCCCATTCGTCCCAGTTTCATGTTATCATTTTAAATAAAACATGAGGAAATCAGGACTGAAAGAGGTTAAGTTGCCCAAGGTTTTTAGTTAAGTAGAATTTGCACCCAGTCGCTCTTTAAAAATGCATGCAAAACCGATCGCTTGCTCTTCTTAGCAGAGCTGCTCTTCACAAAGTTCATTTCTGGCTTCCCTCACGCTCAAGCCCGGGCCCTCCCCACTAATGCAAAAAGGTTATGACTGCATGGGGTCCCCTTGTCTCAGCAGCTGCTCTGCTCTCTATTCCTCATTTTTATTTGACTTGAATTGTGAAAAAAGGTGTTGTTCTGATATATTGCCTAATCTCAGTGTAGTTTTTGGCTTGATACTGACTCTTTTTAGCCATCTCAACTGTATTATCTGTGATTATGGTTTTTTAAAAAAACTTAATTAAAGTCATAATGAATTTAATTCACTGCTGTGCTAATGTTCAGAAAAAAAAATTATTCCAAAGACCTGTGTGAATTAGTAGGAGGGATTTTAAAGCTTTATTTTTGGTTTAGGTGATGATACAGAGTCAAAACTGCCAGCATTATTTTTTCAAGGCAGAATGATACTTAGGAAGGTATTTGCAAGTTGTATAAACTAGATAGAAATACACAGCTGTCAAGCAGTATGAAATCCTATACTAAGAGGGGAGGGTGTATTGACAGTGGAGATAACCTCAAAGATCTTTGAATCCTAAAAATAAGGACAGTGATAGGGAAGAAAAGCATATAAATAAAATTCTCACTGCAGGATCTTGAGATAATTTTTAATCTCCTTAAATTTTTCTCTCCCTTCCCTCTTACCAAAATACATCATATAAGACATTCTTTACTGTCATTTAAAAAGTACCTGCCTCCATTTTCATCCTAAATGATTTTTTTTCATATCCTTTCTTCTCTAATCAACTTAACAAGATATTATCAGGAACCAACTGTGATTTCAAAACTATGCTAGTTTGAAAGATTCATAGAAAGATAACTATATTATCCTTTTTAGAATTTTAAATCAGTTAGTAAGACAGACTGTGTGGAGGGGAAACAGCCCTCCTGCTGATATATGCAATATATCATCCAGGACAAAAGCCATCGTGCTAGATACATATGTTACAAGACTTGGGGAGTTTATTCATTTATCCTAAAAACATTCAGTGAATGCCTGCATGTATAGGATTCTGGAGGAGGCCTGCAGAAACAAATAAATCAGATATGCTCCCTGACCTCATGGACTCAAATGGTGTGGGGAGAGATTGAAATATAAACAGTTGAACAGAAAGTACCATGGCTGGGCTTTGTGTTAGGCCTGGAAAGATGGGTAGGGTTTTATAATATGCAGAGCAGAAGGGAGCTGATAAGATGACACAATTCAGCTCAGCAACAAGATAAGAAAAATACAGGAGGGTAGTAAGTCACACAGACTGAGGAGGGAAGTGGCTTTTTATCTGGAGGGGAATTGCAGGGGAGTGAGGAATCCAGTCTGATTGGCAGGACTACCCTGTGGTATGCTAGGGCCCTGTATTGGGAAGGGAGGCTGCAAGATGCTGTGTCTTAGTAAAAGAGACAACTAAAGCATTTTTTATGACCTTTTTTTACATATCCATGCATTATATTACAACTTTTTTATTGAAAAATATGCAACACAGTGAGTGGTTCAACAGTTACACTATTATGTCCTCACCCCGTCTAGTGTTGTTACAATCTGTCAACATAGAATGTTACAGAATCATTGGCTATATTCTCCATGCTGCTGTACAGCCCCATGACAAATTTATATTATGATTGAGATTTTTGTGCCTTTTTATTCCCCTCATGCTCCCCACTCACCCACAGCAACCCCTCCCCCATGGTAACCTCAGTGTCTCTGAGTCTATTGCTGTTTTGTTCATTTTGTTTTGTTTTGTTTTTATTCCGCAAATAAGCAAAGTCATATGGAATTTGTCTTTCTCCACCTGGCTTATTTCACTTAGCATAATACCCTCTAGGTCTGTCCATGTTATTTTATACACACATCAGCCTTAATAGTTTCTATCGCCTGCATGCCATCCATAACATCTATAGAACTCAGAGCAAGACATACATGTTTAAATATTTACCATTTATAAATCAATTTAACAAAATGTTAAAGAAAGCTGTTCTATCTTCCAACCTTGATGGAAATACCTTCATAACAACCTGGAAGATCAGTTTTGAATTTAAGAGTTCTTGGAATATGGTGGTTTGGGGGAAAATCTCACTGGTAGCCCACTGCCCTCTCTTCCCACCCCTGATTCCATCCCATACTGGGAGATGTTCAAACATACCTGGACACTCTGTTCACTTGCCAAGCTCTGTCACATCCACTCCTCAATGAACAACCACCTACTGGCCATACCCAGGGCTTAGAGGGATACTCATTTGAGCTATGGTCCACCCTTGGGAAGACAGATTCAGGGAAGAATTCTGCATAAGCTTTAGTAACAGACTTTGAGCCATGGGCCCAGAATACAGCCTAGAAATTGGAGTGTGGGCAAATGCAGGCTCCTGGTGGGGCTGTTCCTTGGCCCCTGGAGCTCCCCGCCAGTAAGAGGGGCGTGGACAGAGAAGGGCCAGAGCCTGGTTCCCTAAAGTGCAGGATACAGGGCAGGGGCCTCTTTTACCCAGGTCTAAGGGCCGCACTTCCCCCATCTCACTTTACCCTTCTTGAGTCCTTTATGGTTCTAGGGACAGCCCTGATGGCTAGAACTGAGGACTGTTTAATGCTGATGTTTTCCAAAGCTTCCAAGAAAATGGCCTCTCCCTTCAACTGTTGCATTTCAATCTCCTGCTAATGGCCCATCAGTTGAGATATACAGCCACACCAGTCTTTGGCTTTGTTGTTCAGTTCCTGGTTCTCATCTTACTTGGCCACTGAGCAACATTTGACAGTTAATCAGTACTTGTTCCTTGAAAACCTTCCTTCACTCAGCCTGCAGCATTTTCACTGTCTCTGGCTTTATCTTCTACTTCACAGGCTTCTTTACGTTTTTGGGTTATTTTTGTCTGTTTCTTTGCATATTCCTACCCTACAAACACTGCAGTGCCCCATTGCTCACTTGGATTTCTACTCTTTCTTACTTTCCCTTTTTGCATAATCTCATCCAGTCTCTTGGCCTGAAAGATCATCTACATGCAAGGATTTGTAGATTGGCATTTACCCCTTGGAACTCTCTGCTGAACTCCAGACTCATACATGCATCTCCTTACTCAAGAGTTTATTTGAAAGTCTTTCATTACACTAAAGTTGGACATGGACAATCCACTATTATAATGGGGTACTTAAACTTAAGGTTCTCAATAACTGATAGAACAAGCAGCCAAAAATGAATAAGGATAGATGAAATTTAAACAGCATGATGAATGATTTAGGACTAAGAACAATGTACCCCCAAATTCCAGAAAATACATTCTTGTCTGGTACATATGGAATATTCATGAGATTAAGGATGTGCCAGGCCATAAAGAGAACCTTGATAAATTTCAAAGTATTGCTACCAAGCATAGCTTATTTTCTGATCACAATAGCTATAGTTAGAAATTGAAAGAAAAGCCTTTTAAAAGTCCCTAAATGTTTGTAAATTTAAAATCAACTTCAAAAAAACTTGCTAAAGAGACTAGATCTTAATTGTTCCCAACACTGGAAGAAATGATATTTATGTGACATGATAGAACTGTTAGCTAACACTACAGTAGCAATCATATTGCAATATAAATGTATCAAATCAATATGTGGTACACATTAAACATACACATTGTTATATATCAATCATAGTTCAATTAAAAAAATAAATGAACAGCAGAAATATATATTAATATGGGTAGTTTTCCAAAGAATAATTTTGCATGAAAAAGTACGTCATTGATATTCTATATGGTTACATGTATGTAAAGTGCAAAAATAGCAGAATAAAACAACACATATTTTAGGAGAATATACACATCTAGTAAAACTATGTAAGAAGCAAAGGAAATGGTTAACATAAAATTCAGAATAAAATCTACTTCAAGAGGAAGACCAAAGTGGGTGGTGTTGGTGGGGAGGGGAACACAGTAGGACCTCTACTTGTGCACAAGTAATGTCCTGTTTTGAAGGCAGAGTGGTAGGTATATTTTCAATTGTAGATATATGCTTTGATTTGTTTGATGCATTTCACCTAAAAGAAAAAAAAATGAAAAAGACTGTTTTGGAAAATCTTGGTAAAGATAGGTCATTTAAAAAAATTATTATCAAATTAGGTATGGGAGAGACAACTGAAGAAAGTAGAGGGAGTTGGAAATTTGTTCTTAAGAAAACTGAAACTGAAAATTAGAGAAAACACATATCGGACGGAGTTTATACAGGAAAGGTAACGTGCACTTTAGTCAATACAGCCATACACAGATGAAAGTCTGCATTTATATTGAAAGCTAGGTAAAATGATATGTATTTGTATGTTTTAAGTTAGAGTCCTTAATGTATTTATGAATCTTTTTATATGATTTTCTGCCTTACTATTTTTTCCAAATAATGAACTAAAAATTGATAATGGGAGAATCAGATATGAAGGCTTCTATGGTACTATATCACTAGATTGAACTAAAATCTAGTTTCTTTTCTTTTTCTATTAGAGATTTGGCGGCCTGTGGAAAAGTGTGACCAGCTAATAGACAAAATAAATATTTATGTGTGGTGTGAGAAAAAGGTTTAAGTCCTATAACATGAATATCTTATGTTTTCTTGGAATTCATATGTAATTTATGAACACTCTACCTGTTTAATCTATGTTGACTGTTGTGACAGAGAATACTTGTCTTTCTTCTAGAATGATAGGTCAAAAACTTTTCCCTATCTCCCTTGCAGCTGCATATAGTCATAGGACTGAATTTCAATCAGTAGATCATAGGTGGAAACAATGTACAAAACTTCTAGGCCTATAAAAAACCTACCATAAAATCCTCCCAGGTAAGATCTTTTGTAATGCATTCCCCTTCCAACTAACTTGAATGGAGGTGGCCCTACAGTGTAAGCTGGGAGCCGTAAGATGGAAGCAGCCTTAGTTGCTGTAAAAACTTGCATAAGAGCCTGGGCACCTGCACTGGATGCTGTGAGTAAGGAATAAACTTCACTGATAAGATACTTGAAAGATGTTGGATTTATTCAGAAGGGCCATTAGAATTTACCTTAATTAATATTTGGAAAGCTATTTAAGGAGGAAAAAAAAGAGAGAAAATGAGGCTATGTCTTTTTCTTCTCCCTAGAGAATTGATCCAGCGTTCCATGTACACCAGTTAGCTGGGCAGAGCCAAAGACAGAAGAAGGCAACTCTGCTCATTTGCTGCCCAATGCTCTTTATAAGTTATGGCAAAGTAGTCTGTGATCAAAGCTGCATTGTTGCGAGTGGCCTCATCAGCCAGCTAGTGATGGGGTGCAATGCTCTGAGAGGCTTGGTATGAACTGATAGGCATTCATGGATTCAACAAATATTTATTGAGAACTATTATGTCTCAGAAGTTGTAAAAGGTTCTCAGGATATAGTACTGCAAAAGTGTTTTCCAGAGTAGAAATACTTAGCATTACTAATATCAGAATTATATTATTGATATTATTGAATGTCCTGAATTGATATTGATATACTTTGAATGTCTAGAATTGATTAATCCAAAAAACCCACCAAGCTCTTAGGAAAAAGGACCATTTCTTTGTTTCATTTAGCTGAACCTTGAATTTTGCCTTTCCCCCTTCCCAATATAAATAATTATGTATTTTCTTAAGATATAGCTGAGAGTACTCACAAAATATCCATGTGCTTCACTGTATTTCTTTGCCCTCATATATCTGGGGGGGGGTCATATGACTAATTCCTGCTGGTGGAAAACTAAAGGAAGTCTGTGTTCTTTCTACCCTGAGGCAGATAAGAGTGAATATGCCTTCTCCACACATGCTCTATCTTTCTTCCAGACAAGAGGCTGGAAGCAAAGAATTCTGAGATTCTTGAGTTGCAAGATGGAAGTAGCCTGGTGCCCAAGCCATAGCTTGGATGAGAGCCATGGATTCCCACCTGACTCTCACTGGAGTGTGCTGTGAGTAAGAAGGAAACATTGATGGCACGAATCCAATGAGATTTAGGGCTTCACTTAAGGAGCAGTATCCTTATAAATATAAAACACTGCTGTACAGTAAGACAAAGGAAAACAGTAAAAGATGAACACAACTTAATAAAATATTAGAAAGGAAACCCAGGGAAAAAGTACAATCCCAGCCCCACCTGTGTGTTACTAAAGAAACCTCTTGTTGAAACTGGCAAATGAAGGTGCAAATCCCCAGCCCCTTCTAACACCTCAGAAACTAACTCTTCCTTCCCTTATGACTGATCACAAAAATGCCACTTGTGAAAGCAGAAAGGAAAAAAGTTTGAAATGTCACATGCAAAGGCCTTATTTATTTACCACATCTCTGTGGAAGCCTGAAAATTCAACATTAAAATAACTGGAAATTTTTGTGAGTCAATGTAGAATTACTAATGATTTTTTTTTTTTAGCACAAGGGAATTGATTTAATTGGGAAAGAGAATTAAAATACTTTATTAATGTTGCTAACATAATTATCATTAAATACTATTAATACACCAGCAGTGATATATGCAGTGGTACGCTATAGGGAGCTTAAATGAGAAAAAAATAAAGGCTTTGCACTGATTTGTTAGCATGGAGAGGGTAAAGCTATTTGTAGTGCAGGAATTTTTGTATTGTATTAGTAAAAGAAATATGTTTTTTCTGAAAGCCTGCTAAAGACGAAGGAAGCCAAGAAAAGGGTACATTCAATGTAAACAGCTACTTTCTTCACCAGGAGCATTAAATGCTAGCAAAGAAAATATTGAAAATATGATGCTGCATACTAATAAAGCAAGTTTGTGTGCTTTTATTTTCTGTGAAACACTGTTTACTAGGATGGCATGCGCTGGAAGGGTTTCTTCTGAAATTTTTCCCTCAACTGTTTTTTAAATTTTTTCTGTCAATAATCAACAAAGCTTCACTACTTATTAAGAAAGAACTATGTTTATTTGTTAAGCAATATGTGTATTCTCTAAAAATTATGCTACCATCATTCTGTTGATAACTGCATTTATGAGCCAATTCAAAATACAGAATATTTGCTTCAGATATTAGCTACAGGAAATACACATTCATAAAGATATGTTGTCGCAGCCTAATTTCCTCTTTCTTATTAATCACCTTTCTGAGCTTCTTGTTTGCCAGCCAGATTCATTTCTGTATTTTCTAATCAGCTAAATGCACTTCCTAAGAAAACAGTGCATGTCATTACCACATGGCTGAAAATTCTAGTGCAAGAAAATACGGCTGGTGCTTTCAACCAGCTCCCACTGTGATATGATAAAATGTGTCTAAACATGTAATCATAATCTCTAGAGGTAGGCTAGGGCTGGCATTGGACTTTAAAAAATCTCATCATGACAATCTAGGAAGGGACTGAGTTCTGTTGAGAAATTTACATAAGTTCCTTAATAATCACAAGCCTTACTTCTTCAGTTGTCCCTCAGGCCAAGTTGCTGTTAGCTCTGTATTGACATGCCAAGTGAAAATAAGCTGTTGATGTATTCAGAAAAACAAGAGCTCCACCATTGTATGCATGGGTAGAAATATTAATTTGCTTTAAAAATGTTGACATAGTGGACTCAGACAAAATATGTGGGATTGAGTTTTTTTGTCATATAGTATAAACAGTGTCATAATGAATAATTACAAAAATCACAGCACCACAAACATTTAGATCTGAAAATGTCTCATTCTGTCATAAATCAATGCCTTTATTTTCAGAGAAGGAAATACAGCTTAGAATGGTAAAGTTGATATAGGGCAAGGACCTGAGACTAGCATTATGATTAATTTTCCAAACAAGCTGGGATATAAACAGCATAGTAAGAACAGAAGAGATTCCATCTTAAGGCTAAGACTCCATTTCAAAGGCCAAGAAGTTAGGAAGTAAGATTCCTATAACATCTTCTTTAGCAAACAGACAATAACTCAGCTCACCTTGGGGGTAGGGGCAGGCAGTCTTGACTGATATGTTCTTAGAGGGAAGTCACTATCCTGGGAAGGAACTGGATCAATACATTTCTTGTGTTAAGTTTATTTTGCGGAATTGGCTGAAGAACTGATAATAGAGGAAAGGAGACATGGTGTCTCTCACTGGAGATAAGCATCTTGAGACCACTTGACAACTAGACCCCCGGCCCTTTGTTACATTCCTGAAAAATGCTTAAAAGAGGGAACCCCCAACCTTTCAGCATGTCTCATCTCTGAGGATGCCTGTACTTTCCTTCCTTTAAGTGCACAACTTTAAATAAAGCTTTCTCACTGCTCAACTTAATGTTGTTGTCTCTCTGAGCTTTTCCAGTGGTAAGCATCTTTGTGTTAGACAGAAAAATAGATATGAGTGGGGTGGAAAGAGAATAAGGCCAGTAAAGCCCACTAAAAGGGACTCAAAGAGTTAACCAGAGAAAACTAGAGAGCCAGAAAAGACTCAGAGTTAATGACTTAATCAGTTGAAACTCCAAAGGCCAGGAGTAACTTGGAATGTCCAAATATTCCCCAGATAAAGAAAAGTATCTGAGTGCCACCCATGTCATCATTGTGTCAATTAGATCATGCCATTGGAAGATTTACTTTAGCCTGCTAAAAGGCCCAGCATATTCTTTAGCTTAACCTATATGCTGTTTTTTCCTCCTCCAGCTCTAATCAAGTAATTTGCAACTGGCATCATAATTAATTTTCTAAACAAGCCCAGATATAAGCAGAATTGTAAAAATAGGAAGGATTCCATCTTAAAGCTAAGATTCCATTTTAAAAGCCAGGAAGTTAAGAAGTAAGATTCCTAACATACTCATTAGCAAACAGACAATAACTCAGCCCACTTTGGGGGCAAGGCAGGCAGTCTTGACTGATTTGTTCCCAGAGGGAAGCTGCTATCCTGGGAAGGAATCGGATCAGTAAATGTCTTGTGTTAATTTTTCAGAATTACCTGG